>JASDQU010311992.1:3455-13545 GCA_032191745.1 Picea mariana | reverse complement strand
TGTTAAGTCTGTTGAATTTTGAATGGGACCTAAAATTCTACTTTCTCCATATGAAGTCCAATGAGGTTGGAACCACTCTCAAACATCCTGAAACAATTAATGGTAATGTTAAAAATTTAAGTAAAAGTGACATTCTCCTTTATCTTTCATTTTCATACTTTAAGAATTTTACATTACCATTAAGAATTTTAGTAAAAAATTTTAAGCAGGCCGACACATTCCATCGACTTGCGACACATTGAGAAAATGGTGCGAGTTAATGAATGTGTCGCAACACATTCAAAATTTCGGAAGTTTCGCGACATATTCAAAAGAAAGTTTCGACTGAGTGAAAATTTCGGCGACACATACAACATTTCCGTTATAACGCCGATATATTCAATAGTGATATGAAGTACTAACCCAATGAATTATAGCCTGCATATATATTGTTTTGCTATTGTCTTGTTCCAGGCAGGTGTTCTCATTTGGGCATACACTTCTTTATTGGCTATTTAGCCGGACTATCTGACTTTGGTGGTAACCTGTGAGGAGGAACTTTTACTTTGGCCTCTTCAAAACCCCAGGTTACCGGGGACGTCTCCCCTAGGCTAACCTCCCTGAATAGAAAGAACCTCCCCATTGTGGTGACATTGGGTGGGGAAGGTTCCTGTTACGCCAATTTGGCCTCTATCATTTAGCCATCTGACCTAGCTACAAACTGTGCGATAACAGGCCACATAAGAACTTCACCATCTATGAATGCAACCCTGAAGCCTTTCTTATCTAAACCTGAGATAGAAAGTAAATTCTTTGTCAAACCTGGTACATATATTACATCCTTCATCTTCATCGGGGTCCCTAAATCAAGTTTGTAGGTGGATTCTACCACTCCTTTGATAGGGAACTGGTAATCATCTCCAAGCGTAACTTTCTAGGGAAAGTTTTTTTCTGTAAGGCTAGAGAGAATGTCTCTTGACCTGTCCTGTGCTTAGAGGCACCACTGTCTATGAGCCAAGTATCCTCTCCTGTCTATGAGCCAAGTATCCTCTCCAGGTGACACAGATCCTCAGAGGGCAGAAAATAAAACATAGTTTTCAATCTCTTCTTTAGTCAACTTCGTCGGTGGCTTATCATCTTCAATTGCATGGGCATGATGTCTTTTGTTATTTCTCTTCTTGTATTCTTCTCTTCTGGATGGATAATTCTTAGCAATATGCCCCATCTTATCACAATGATAACATTGATAAGAGGAGAAATCTTTTTCTCTTCTTTGTCCTTTTTGAAATTTCTGGAATCTCCTTGGAGGGTGAGATTCTTTTTGGAAGTCGATGAATCTCTTGGGGGAGAGAGATTCCTTATGTAGGTGGGTCTCCTTCTGGAAGTGAGACCTTTTCTTTCCTCCTTTAGCATGAGCAGCTAGGGCTTGATATTCATCCCTTAATAGTATTGTTTCTCGGTCAGCTACTCTTGCTTCTTCTTGAACACATTCTTCCCAAAGACTATCAAATTGGAGTTTCTCCTTTCTTGCACAAATAGTTTGGATGAAGGCATCCCAAGGTTTTGTGAGACCATTAAGAGTTTTCATTATGAGTTCATCTTCATCTAGGTTGTCTCCAATTGCTTCTAATTGTTCCTTGAATTGAGAAATCCTAGAGATAGTCATGAACTGTTTCTCCTTTCTGCATCTTTGTATTCTTGAGTTAGGTTCTCAAGTTCATCTTTTGTTTAATGTTCTTTCCTTCATGCATTCTAGTTAGGGCATCAAACATCTCTTTTGGAGTGTTCTTAGAAGCCACTTAAGGGATCAAGTGATCTTTAATGTCTGCAAAATCCTCTAATCTAGCAACAAAACAAGCAAATTCCTCCCTCACATCTGTTTGCTAAGAAGATAGAAACAACCTCTGTAAGGATTTTTTCACTCCTGTGGCCACCTCCTTGTCCTTATGTGGGGCTTTCCTCTTCCCATTGCTTAGAGCAATGAACTCCTCATCATAAAATTTGGGATTTAGAGCATGTGCCAAAGTGTGCAATGGAGTGTTAAATCCATTCCACCTAGTAACAATGATGGACCTCACATGCTCAACAAAGTCAACCTCGACAAAAAACAGAGTGGGAGCCTCCTGTGTAATAATTTCCACGGTTTGCTCAACCATGGTATCCATGCCATCATAAATCTCTCCCAGGAAAGGTTTGTCTGTGTCTGCATCTCGAAGAAGCTCAAATGTTGGTGAAGTAAACTTGAGCAAGAATTCTACCTTGCTCCACCAATCCTCATCAATCAACACCCTCCGCACCATACTTCCTCTCTCTGAATCTGACTATCTCCACTCAGCCTAAGTCACACCCACCACCATACTCATCAATGCACTTTTGACCTCAACAAGGCGGCGCAACATGATGAAGTTTGAGGCATATCTTGTCCCAGCAACTTGGAGCAACTCCAATTTGGAGTATTCTCGATACATTGCTTGAGACTAGTGGTGGTTGGTGATGAATTTAATGATCTCCCTAGCTTGCCCTGTGAGCTCCATAATCTATTCAATTTTTGCCTCAATCTCTTCTAAAATGAGATTTAAATTATGGATAATGCAAGGAGTCCAAAAAATATAATTATATCTACTCTCAACAATCAAGCCTGCAGCTTTGCAAACGAGTGCATTATCTGTGATAACTTGCACCACATTTGCTGGCCCTACTTGTTCAATAGCAAAAATTAAAATATCAGCAATGAATTTGTTGTCCTTTACCTCGCCAGAACAATCTTCTGCTCTCAAGAACATCGCTCATTTTGGTGATGATGCAACAACATTGATCAAGGGCCTTCTCTTTATATCAATCTATCCATCAGAGATAATGGAAACCCCTGAGCTGGTCCATGAGCTGCGAACTGGTTTGAGAATATCATGAATCAATAACCTCTCTTTCTGCAACAACATTGTTCTGAGTTTTTCATAGTTTGGCCCCTTGAAACCTTGAGGAGCCTCGTTAATTGCCTTCACCATATCCTTCCAATAGGGGGACCGAACCACATTAAATGTGATGAGACATGCAAATATGGCCCTTGCCACTCTTGATTCTGTTTCTTCTCTCTTTTGCTTGTTGAAGATCTTCATCAATCTGATGTTTGAAGCTGCACCTCGTCTTCCAGGGACTTTGGATATCTCGTTTTCTACCTCTAGCGCCCTCCTCTTCCTTGCTTCGTGAACAATCCTTGGCTCATTGCTAACACCCAAGGAAGGAGGATGCTTGCTACTACCATGCATAGCAATCTTTGCTCTATTATCCTTAATTTTTTGAGCATCATCATGCTCCTTATGGAATATATCCTTCACCTGCAGATCAAGGGTATGTGGACAACCTTTAATACCCTTCCCTTCATGCAAAATGTGAGCCTTAACACTTGTGTAAGATCCCTTGAAGGTCTTATCCTTTGTGCATAAATTGCACTTCCATTCCGATGAACCTCCACCGGCACCCATAGCCTTGACCCTGGTAACATGCCTCCAAAGAGGATAGTATTCTTGTTGCCTGCTTACTTCAACAGCTCTAGGAGTAGATGAAACAGCACTTTGAGAAGCCATGAATGTTGCAAGAAAAGAAGAAAATGAAAACTTTTCTCACCAAACAAAACAGAAAATTGTATATTGCAAACCAAGAGAAAAAAGAAATTGCTAACTTGCTAAGCAAACATAAAATAAATCTACTCACCAAACAGAGAAGAAATTTGCTCACTAAAACCACACACAATCTCCTTCTTGTTGTTGTAGGAAGCTCCTCTTGCTAATGAAAGTGTGAAGAATGAGTGAAGCAAGTGGTTTCTTATAGCAAAGGAAGGAGATATAGGATTTTGGTTTGCATCTAAAAGTTTCTTTTTATAATTAAAACAAAAAGACAGAAAATCATCTTAATTCTATTTGGAGAAGGCAAAAAAGGCCTTAACTAAAACTAATTGGTAGTTTGGGGGCCCCACGAACCCCTTTTCTTGCCTAATTCCTCTTTAAAATCCACGGAAACCAGGCCATACAGGCATGGTACGGTCGTGAAACGTCGTCGGTCGTACCGTACGACGTTTCCCTTTCGACAAACATCGTACGGTACGGACGACGGCGTTTCCAGGCCATACCGTACCGACCTAGGAAACAGGGGGGTTGGGACGTTTCCTGCAACATAGATACCAATTGTAAATTTGTAACAAATCGTAATATCCCCAATAGAGTTAGGCTAGGATATTAGTTTAGTTGACCAATTATGTTATTTCTGGTTATGTGCTTTTGTCAAATACTTTGCATTACAAGTGTTGTGATGGTTGACAACTTTCTACAAACAGTCGACATGTATTCTACTAGTTCACATTTCGTCAAACATATTGTATGCAACACAAATACACATAGAATAGAAGAGATAGCATTGCCATTTTATTATGAATGGAATCTAGTTTACGATAGTAATAGATCTCTAATGGCTACTATAGAAAACACTACAAACTCAAACCAAAGCCAGGAATAATGCCATTGGTTTCCTCAATAGATGATGTCGATCTGCTCCAAGGCCCTCAAAAACTCACGCTGTCCTCTTCACTCATCACTGCTTAGCAAATAGGGCTCTCGACCCACCTCAAACCCTCACGGCTCATCCCCAAAGAGCTCGCGTCTCTCCTTCAAAGCCTCGTAGCCTGCAAAATCCCTCACGACACCTCCTGCTCCGCGCGACTCTGCAAACGAGGGTGGTTCGACCCTTCAAAATACCCCTGTGATGCCTCCTTGCCTCACGGCCCCGCCAAAAAGGATAGATCAAGTCTTCCTAGAAACCCCACGACCCCTCCTAGGTGTCACATTCCTACAAAAACCTTCATGGTTGTTACAAGTATCCACAGTCCTACAAAAAGGGATAAATCAGCCCTCCATGGAAACTCCAAGAATCCCCCAAGCAAGTCGGTGTACCGCTAACTGAAGAGAAATCACAAGATGAAGCTCCATTGGGAATTCTAGATGGACTCCCAACTTCATCTAGCAAGGGTGGATATTCCACCACCGAAACTAAACCACAATGGAAGGGTTTTTCTAAAACCCAAACGAAAACCTTGGCTCACAAGAGCACTCCATGTTATCCCCATTTTGTGGATAACTAAGGAGATTATGTCTTGAGGCCCTCAAGTTGCAGATATGGAGTGTCGAGTGACTACTTGACCAGCAGTATCCTTTTGCATAGATGGAGACCCTTCTCACCACTACAGAGGTCGTAGATTTTCAGATGGCATCCACCACATCAGCTGTCTTCCGAAAGGAAGTGGGCCTTGCTCTATGAGGTACAAACTAGTATTATGGTGAGCATCATTTCAATATTTGAGAAATTTAAGTATGTTGTATCTTATAACACTTTAGAATTCATGATATATACTTGGACATTATGCCTTTTGCCCTGCTTCACCTCGGTGGTTGACATTGTGCCCTAGTAAGTGGTCTTCCTTGGGGATGGGTTTGCTACTAGGAACTCCCTTGAAGATCCATCGTACCGTTCCCGACCATACTTACCACTTTCCATCACTATTTCCCCCCATTTCCTTATCTCTTGGGATTTTAGGGTGTATTGACCCAAGAAGGGGTTGTCCCTCATTCTATGGGAAGAAGCAGTTGAAGGCCCAGAGGGATTCATGTTGGCTAAAAGATAAAAGCCTATGTATGAACCTTCTAGATGCTTCGCCCAGGGATCACCCAAGAAAGCAATGAAACGCTTATCTTTAAGAAACGGGGGACCCACAAATAAAATATGATTAAGAATGCTTAAAAGATTAGCTGGAGGATAAGAGGTCTCATCACGAGACGGCATATCATGTCCATGAATATCTAGTGGTATGACATTACCATCATCTGGTCACCAAGCCAGGATAACGACTCTCAGTTGCATGGCTGAGAGAAAGGGGGTCTCAACACAAGCCAGCCTTCTCATTTCCACTAGGTGTTTGTGGGTGACACTGCCATTATCTAGACACCACGCCAGGGCAGTGGCCTTCAACCTTGTTATCCCCCATTTTAGGGATAACTAAGGAGATTATGTCTCGAGGCCCACAGGTCCTAGACATGGAGTACTGAGAAGCAGATCGACTTGAGCATGGCCCTGGAGGGCCCATCTTTTCTTCCTTTCAATGCCTCCACTTTGTCAGCAGCAGCAGCATCCATCACCTCGACTTGGTCCTGTAGCAGAGATGGATCTTGCTCCATGAGGTAATGAGTCCGGGTATCATGGTATGTGTCACTCTGATCCTCAAAACCTTTGAATATGTGCATTTAGTTCTTTTTGTTTCTAACGGGTGCTTGGATCTTATACTTATCCACTTGACCATGTCTGGGGGGAATGACAGGATGCCCTAGTAAACTTGTGCCCATAGGTTTTGAGTTTCCACTAGGGGGATTTCTGAAGAGTCATCGTTCCGCTCCCATCATACTTACCAATTTCCATCTTACTTCCGGCTCATCCATCCCATTACATTGGTCCGGGCATTGGATTGGCCAATCATTTAAGGGTTGCACCTTTCCTTGTGGGAAGAAGGGGCTAAAGGCCCAGAAGGTAAAAGTAGCTGGCAAAAGATAAAAGCCTAAAAATAAAACCTCGAGATGCTTCGCCCAGGGATCTCCGAGAAAGCAATAAAAAGTTTCTCAGCAAAAAACAAGAAGGACCCATAAAAATAATATAAACAAGACCTAGTCAGAGAATAGGGGTTCTCATCACGAGCCAACCTATTAGGTCCATGGGAATCTAGCTGTATGACACTACTAGCAGTTGGTTACCACGCCCGGGTAGTGGATCATGGTGGCATAGCCAAGGGAAACAGGGTCTCATCACGAGCCAGCCTTCTCATTTCCATGAAAATGCTTGTGGGTAACATTGCCACCACTGGTCACCACGCCAGGGCAGTGTCCCCTGATTAGCTTCTTGAAAGAAAAAGCAATAAAGAATAAAGAATAAAAGGCATGAATGGGCTTGGAAACATTTGCATCCAGGATAGGTGCAACTCGCCTTCTACAAAGGCACCCACAGGTCAGCCTTGCATTTCCCTGCTATCACTGCACCCCTTGTCAGGACATCCCTTATCCACCTCATCCATTAACATGACTTGGATTTGATTTCTTCTAGAAACATCCCACATCCAGTGGACACTAGCCCAATAAGACACCCTGTCACTTCCTCCAAACTCGCCTTGCAGATTTGTATAATGTATTTGAGCACTTGACTGGGTAAAAGGGGTTTTATGCACATGTTTGATAAAATTGATGATTGGATGTGATTGACATTGCTATGATCCCTGTGACTTATGAGCCCATGGAGGGCGTATCTGTTGATGTGCAAAATCATACCCGATGAACAAGTACCATATTGGACAGGTACACATGGGGAAATGATTAGTTCGAACCTCCATGGTGTTGAAGAGCCCACCAAATGGATGTTGAGACCCCAGCAGGGGGCAGAGATAGGACAGAGGGGTTTGCACCAGAGAAGAGGAGGACGTTCCACAGAGGCAGCTTGGCAGAGCCTTACCTAGGGGGGTTGTGCCCTCTCCACTGGGACAGTGGCTTTGGAAGGCCCATGACATCATCCAGCATTATGGACGTTTTGGGGAGGCAGTTATGGCAATGGTGGCACATGTGGCAGCTTGGAGAGGCCCAAGGAGGACTAACGTTTTGCTCCAGGAGGCTAATGCTACCCTAAAAAGGGCTAACGTCACCCTAGAAAGGGCATGACGTCTTTAATTTTGCTTGATTAGGGTTTAATTTATGACATTTAATGTAAAACAGTATTATTTGGTATTTTGGCCTTGTCGGCCTTTTGGTGACCTAAATTTTATTAAGGTCACTTGGCATTGTATAAGTAGAGAGCTAAAACTCTCATTTTAAACATCATCTTTCACTCACTCTTGGTGAGGTTTGAAATTTACGCCCTCCTTTAGGGTTTTGGCTGAAATTTTAATGCGCACTTGTTGAAGGAGGCTTTTTCTTGGCTATTTTGGCATTTTCTTGGTGGAAGGTTTACAACTAGGGTTTGGTTATATGAATGCTTGGTGGATGTAAGTGAATTTCTGCAACACTTCTTTATTGAATGGTTATGGTATTTTTACTTGCATTTTGTTATTATAATTTGTTGGATTAAACCCTAGGGGACAAGCACATGTTGGTGTCCTTGTTTCATGTCCCTACTAAGTTATGCTAAGAGCCATTTATTTTGCTGAAAATTTATGTTAGAGCCTTGCCATAGCAACACTCTACCATCCACTCTTCAAAGCTAGTCGTTTTTATCTTGTCATTGAGCTAAAGAAGGAGGAAAACGCACTAAGGCCTAGGGTTTCTACACTTTAGTAAGTCGTTTTCCCCTAGGGTTTGATTGATGAAGCCTTGCCTTAGCAACACTTCATCATATAACTATCTTCTCTCTAGCCCTACCATTTATTACTCAAGCTAGCCGTTTAAATTTGTCTTTTGAGCTAGAGAAGGAGGAAGATGCACTAAGGCCTAGGTTTACTACACCTTAGTGAGTCGTCTCCCCTAGGGTTTGATTTGTTGAAGCCTTGCCTTAGCAACACTTCAACATCAAACCCTCTTGTCTCTAGCCCTATCACTATCATTTCGGCCCTTCAACTTTTGAAGTGATTTTGACTCCATTTACCCTAATAGTGCATTGATCTAGACCTTCTATGTTGAGTACCTTGATCATACACACATCCAATACTTTGAACAACTACTAATCCTTCTAACCCTAGCCTAGACTAATATTTACTAACCCTATTGTTGCCGTCATCTATTTGTGCTATAAACATATTCATGCAGCATTTATCGTGTCTTTAAAGCAATTGAAAGATTAGATAAGGCGTTGCTTCTAGTATTGATATTGTTACAATGATGATAAATTACCATTGCTTATTGTGAAGCTTCATTAGCATTTATTGTGAAGTGATATATATTGTAATCATTGCTATTGTACATCATTGACTTGCTTCATCAATATTGTCTATCAATTGCTTTATATCAGAAGTCCTTGATTATATGAAGTACTAACCAAGCAAGTGATCTTGCGCATGCATAGTTTTCTTGTTGCTTTGTCTCTAGTAGGTACACTTTTTGGTTATTATTTATCTTTATTGGCTAATTAGCCGGACTTTATGATCGGTGGTGACTTGTGAGGTGGGGAAACTTTCTACTTAACCATAAGCCTTTGCCTTCTCAAAACCCCAGGTCACCAGGGATGTCTCCCCTGGGCCTACCACCCTAAAGAGAAAGAGCTATCCTATTGAGGTGGCAGTGGTAGGATAGTCTCAGTTTCGCCAGTTTGCCTTTCTTCCATCCACCTTTTACTCCAACTACAAACTGTGCGATAACATTTTGGCGCCATTGTCGAGGAACACTGAGTCAATTCTCCTCAAAGACGACACTTTTTTCGGTAAGCCTTTCCTCAAGACTCTTTATCTTACAACCTTACCTGGCGACTCAACTAAGAGTGATTTCCCTTATCTCTTTCATAATTTCAAGAAAATTATCTGGCGACTCCACAAATGACAACCCATAGCGGATGTCAGTACTTACCCTTGTCTACTATGGTCTCTGTTACCCCTACAAACCCTGTCACTTCTGCAAGTTCTCCTAGATGGTCTCACCAAGAACTCTTTGGCTCTCTTGACCTAGCTAACACCCAAGGGGGATTACATGACCCACCCAAAGGTGCCTGTTATCGCACAATTTGTAGATAGGTCAAATGGCTATAAGATGGAGGTCAAACTGGCGTAACAGGAACCTATCCCACCCAATGTCACCACGATGGGGAGGTTATTTCTCTTTAGGGAGGTCAAGCCCAAGGGAGACGTCCCCGGTAACCTAGAGTTTTGAAGAGGCAAAAGTTAAAGGGACAAAGGTAAAGTTCCCCCTTTACAGGTCACCACCAAAACAGATAGTCCCGGCTAAACAGCCAATAATGAAGTGAAGCCCCAAAGGAGAACACCTGCCCAGAACAAAGCAACAACAAACCAATATATGCAAGCTATAATTCAATGGGTTAGTACTTCATAAGACTATTCGATATTTAAATAAGCAATTATGGCAATAAATATTGACGAAGTCAATGTTTA
>JASDQU010311990.1:1824-13480 GCA_032191745.1 Picea mariana | reverse complement strand
GATGTGATTTTTCCAATGGCACCTGGATGATCTCTTTCCTCTGACATTTTCATGAAGAAGGTAGTCAAAGTTTCACCTTTTTGTATCACCCAAAATAATCCTTCCTCTGAATTCTTGTCTTATAGGAACTTGAAAATGCTTGATCCATCAAGCTTATCTTCCATCATAGTTTTGTTCATCATAAATTTAGATTCTTCACAAACCCTTGTCAACTGGGATAGAAAACCTAACGACTAGGCTAGGCTATCAATTTTAGGTTTTGTTTGACTTATGAATACCAACAATAAGACTTTGAAAGATAGGAGAACACTGGTGAGTTGAAGAGCTCGTTCAATGAGTTGCAAAAACCCTAATTCTAAATTTTTTGTAAAAATTAGCAAAACGCTAGAAATCCTAGGGCCAAAAATTCAAAATGCTCATAATTTCATTTTGAAGGTCAATGGAGATGCATTGAGGAAGTTCATACAACTTGGTCCAAGTTTTAGCTTCAACGCCCACTTGTAAAGTGTTGAAAAGGATAATTAAGTGAGGGTCATATGGATTTCTATAGAAACCCTAGAGGAAGTACAAAACTATAGAAGGAGGACAGTTTACCCTTTTAAATGCTTGTGCAAGGGTTCTTCAAGACCTATGCTCTGATACCATGTTTATTTTTCAATAGGAAAGGTTTAAGCATGAAGTTCATTCCATTTTAGCATTTTACTTAAACCATAAAAAAATTGTTGCAGCAACCAAGATCACAAGAAGAAACACCATGCACAAGTACACAAGAAGTATCTTGGGAAAACCTTCTCAACAAGGGAAGAAAACCCATCCAATTCCTTTGTTATATTCTTCAAGAGAAAGACGTTCACCACCAAGAAAACCTATCACACAAGAGGGTGCTTGCAAACCGTATAAGACTAGTGCCCAAGAGAGGTGCGCACTTATCCCAAGAAGATGTACTTGTTGAAATTTCCGAACTCATACTTGAGATATGATTCCTCAATGAGGAATTTACCTTTACTTATATCAGACTTGACTTGTCAACAAAAGTTTCTATTGGCACAAAAGAGCCGACCACTCTATCTCACAACATAATTAATATTAACCAGATTAATTATCTTTTACATTAATTATCAATTACATTAAGGTGGGGCCGACCTGTACCCTTTACATTACAATTAGGGTTACAGGAAGTTCTGACTCTTGAACAATATAGGAAGGGCTCTCCATATCTCTATATCACTACATTACACAGGATAACCACTCTCCCTAGTGCTCAACCACTAGTATCACGTTCACATGTGCTCGTCCACAAGCACATCCACTCAACCGATCTTCTTTCCCACTAAATTACATAGGAGAGTCATCTGTGTTTCATCATCTCAACTCTCTGCTTAGAGGAGGTTCATAGATCGTCTTCATCTCTGTCTCATGACATTGCACCCAAATCATGGGAATTCACAACTTCACCTTGTGCTCAGCCAAAGGTACGTCCAACTCAGCAGATCTCCTTTCTCACTGCGTTGCATAGGAGAATCTTCTAGAGTTCTTCTCAACTCTTTGTAAGGAGGAGGCCATCACTACATTCTAGTTATGTCTCATATAAATGATCTAAAAATAGGGGGCTGACTTGTTTTTCTATGCAAGCACCCTCTACTCCATTAAAATAAACTTCAGGACCTTGCTCAATGTCTTAGTTGTGCAAGAGGATTTATGTGTCAAGTTTAGGCTTCTTTTAGGTGTTTATGTGTGAGGTTTTTCAAAGCTTAAATATGTTGTTTAAATAATACAACAACAAATATAAATTG
This sequence comes from Picea mariana, assembly GCA_032191745.1. Classification (NCBI taxonomy): domain Eukaryota; kingdom Viridiplantae; phylum Streptophyta; class Pinopsida; order Pinales; family Pinaceae; genus Picea; species Picea mariana. The sequence continues at coordinate 11,687 of JASDQU010311990.1, read as the reverse complement.
TAGCAAAATATAACCAGAAAAACTCACAACAATAACAACATGATAAAGAAGTTCACCCCCAACTGGGCTACATCTCCTTGAGCCTCCATCAATGGACTAGGCTCTCTGGGATTAGTTTGTCTAAAATTATTTTACAAGTTGTTTCTAAACTCCAATGGATTTACTGACTGTACCATTGGGTTCAAAATACATAAAAACCCAAAAAATGACTATTAGAACTCTGAAAACAGACCATGGCTCATCTGGGCATGACCTCCTTCATTGGTGGCCCTAAGCTCCCTGGAGCTCTATGAAAAACCCCTGTAGAAAAACCTGATTTAGAAGTCTCCAAATTCCTTTGAAACCTATACCAATGGATTCAAAACATTCAAAAACCCCTAGGTGGGCTTTTTCGGCACCTCATTTGGCCAAAAAATGAAGAAGATAGGCCTCCTTCCATTTTCCTTCTTCAACGATGTTGTCTCTAGTTCACCAAAACACACTCCTTATGAGTAACCCAACTCTTGGGTGTTTTTCTATGCCTAAAACCAGCACACACATGCATTCCCATGATTGGTGTTAAACTATCACACCATTAGCAGACTTGGGGCCTTGAAAGGTGAAGGTTTTGGGCGCATGGGGGGCCATATGGCCACGTCCCAGCACAAAAATAGGCCCTCGTTAGCAATGGTCTTTGTGGACTTGACAAGTTTTGGGTGGTGAAATAATTGTTTGAAGAAAAATTCGTGCACAATTCCATGTGTTGAGTTCATATGGCAGGCATATAAAACCGGCATTGGGGCTAAGCCCTAGCCCGGACCCCGCGCTAACCTTTGACATAACCGAATTTAAATATATATCAAAAGATATATATATTAAGAACTAAATCCTAGGCTAGTGGTAGCCCAAACTATGTGAAAGCTTGAGTCATATGGAGGTCTGGGGTTCGACTCCCATAGACTCCACATTAATTTTTAAACCAAATGATAACATCAAGGTGCCACGTGGCAGCCCATGTCTGGGCCACATGGCACCATACCATTTGTCAACAAGATGCCATGTGTCCAAACATAAATCACCCATGTCTACCACTCGGTTGTCCAATCATCACCTTCCACGTCAGCATTGCTATGTGTGGGGTCGTACCCCTGCCATGTCAGCTTGGACAGACTGTACGAACTGTTCAGTCAATAAATTCTTTTGCCTGTTTGGCAAATCGAACAGAATGTGATATATCACTCATCTGATGTCCATTTGAACCCATTTGAAGTGTGTTGGGTTTGTGAGGGCGAGTTCTATGTAACTATTCATTTTGAAGTGATTCCGAACACTTTGATTTTTGGGCTAAATTTTGACCCTTGGTCCAGATTTTGATCACACCTTCCCACTGAACGCCTTTTGGACCCACAAAAGCTGATGATTATCTCCTTGAGCTTCAATACTCTTCTTCTTCCAAGTTCTATCCACTAATTCTACTTGGAAATTCTTTTTTGCAATCACCTGGGTACCTTGACATGGCTTGCACTGCAACTGGCTATGTCCTTCAACAATTATTCTCTGGCTGCTCCTAACCCACTGTTTTCTTTGTGCTTGGAAAATTGTCATCCTTCCCACTGAGAATCAAGTCCCTCTTGTGAACTCTTTGGAGTCAACACAATCCGCTCTACAATGGCTGCAAAAAAAACTTTCCTATGACATCTTGTCACAAACCAAGAAAACCATCAATATTGAAAATAAATTTTATACAAGAATGAAAATGATGCCAACCCACTCTTTTTCTCTTCAAGCAATATCAGTCGCATCTTGTACTTCATCAAAGTACATGGCATTTCCCAGCATCTTGGTGTACTGAAAATCGACATACAAGTCGATAAACACCATTGACTAAACATAAGTTGAGAAACATGATCGACACAACATAGTCATCAATACAACATCGACACAAGTCGAGACTCATTTGAAACATATCGACATTCCCAATGAAGTTGACATTCATGATACACAACCATGTTACATTCATGAGTCATAGTGAAAATATCATCAAGTTCACTATTTACACATACAAAATCACATGCATGTGCAAAGATCTTCAACTCTCCTTCAAGTACAAACATAAGTACATAAACCCAAAAAACATGTGGGTACATAAGATATGAAATGAAAAGATATGTGTCTGCAATAAGTGAGTATCATACCCATCTTTTACATCCTCCTAGCGAAGTTGTGCAACAACAAGAATGCCTTCAATAGAATTTCATTCACATGCAAACTTGCATCATACAAGTTATGATAAGCTGCTACAACTTGTCATACTTTCAACAAAAATGCATACATAAGGCTGAAATATGCATCTAGAAATAGAGAAATGCAAGCCTTACTTGTTCAAGAAATCTAACCATTTCTTACCAAGCCAATTCAATGGTGACTTTTTCTACTGAAAATCATCTTCTTGTGAATCATCTTGACTCACATCGATGATGGAATCTCCTCTTCCATTCTTGCCAATATTTTTATCCATCTGCTTCTTGTACTGTGAATGAGTGGTTGGATGCAATGTCCAACATTGGTCAATGAGATGACCCTTCTTCTGGCAGTGAGTGCAAATCTTTTGCATCTTCTTTTCAAGTTGCCTTTGCTTGGAAAGTTTCTTGAATGTGGTCAATCTTTTCCAACATCTTGAAACATGATGGTTATCTAAACCACAATATGTACATGGAATTTTTCTTCCATATTTACATGAAAATTTACCATGCTCAACATAATAAAAATCAACTGAATTATAGGCAGAAATATACCTTGAACATTCACCTTTATCGCCTTCTTGAGGAGGTGAATTTGAATATTTACTAGCTCTCTTTTGAAGACCATAAAAAATGTTCTTGTCCTCATGGCGGTCACAACTCTCTTGTTTCCCACATTTGCATTCATCTTGAACACACACTTTGCATGTTTGAGGGATTGAACTTGAAACAAAAGTCCTTGAACATTCACCTTTATCTTATTCTTGAGGAGGTGAATTTGAAGAGTTACTAGCTCTCTTTTGAAGACCAACAATAGTGCTCTTTTCCTCATGGTTGTCACAAATCTCTTGCTTCACACATTTGCATTCATATTGAACACACACTTTGCATGCTTGAGGGATTGAACTTGCAACAAAAGTTGTTCTTGGAACCGTTTCCCTTGTCTCCTCAACTTTGGAATATGCTGCATCTTTCTGTTCGTATCCAAGACCCCTATACTTGGGCCTCTCCTCAACAACAATAGGCTCAACAATGTCTTGTGCATGTTTGCCTAACCCTCTACCTTCATATGCCATTTTTAACAATAACTTGGACCTAATTCCTCTTATGTGATTTTCAAAAACACCAAAGCATTCATCTTGAGAGGAATTTGAAGAAAAACTAGCATTACATACCTCATGTTTATGCATGTACTTGGTAAGGGTTTCCTTTGCCTCATGGAGCTGAGTCTCCGTCTCATGCAACTTTTCAAGAAGCTCATGCTTCTCCTCCTTCATGGCCATCAACTGCTCTTGAAGGAAATTGCTCTCCTTCCTATATTCCCACATCTCTTGCACCATATCTCTCATGGTTACAAATGCCTTCAACATCTCTTTTTCAAAGAACTTGGCTAATGAAGATGTATGATAACTTTCATTGTTTGAAGCTTCCTCCATCCTTGCAAGATATCAAACTTCAACACAAAACTTGCACAATAATACCAACGACTAAATCTCTAGCTATCAATGGCAATCACATGATCAAAACCATGCTCTAATACCACCTGATCTGAAAATAGGGGGCTGACTTGTTTTGCTATGCAAGCGCCCTCTACTCCATTAAAATAAACTTCAAGACCTTGCTCAATGTCTTAGTTGTGAAAGAGGATTTATGTGTCAATTTTAGGATTGTTTTAGGTGTTTATGTGTGAGGTTTTTCAAAGGTTAAATATGTTGTTTAAATAATACAACAACAAACATAAATTGTAGCAAAATATAACCAGCAAAACTCACAACAATAACAACATGATAAAAGAGTTCACCCCCAACTGGGCTACATCTCCTTACCTCCATCAATGGACTAGGCTATCTGGGATTAGTTTGTCTAAAATTATTTTACAAGATGATACTCAACTCTGATGGATTTACTGACTGGACCATTGGGTTTGGAATACATAAACCCCAAAAATGACTATTAGAACTCTAAAAATAGACCATGGCTCATCTAGGCATGACCTCTTCTACTAGTGGCCTTGAGCTTCCCTAAGCTTCCTTGTGGAAAAAACACCTGTAAAAGTCCTCAAATACCTATGCAACTTGTTCCAATGAGTTTAGAGCATATCAATTAGTTAAAAATGAATATTCAGTCACTGAAAATGGACTTTGGCTCCCCTGAGCATGGCCTCTTTCAATGGTGGCCTTAAGATCCTTGGAGCTCTTTGAAACTTACCTGTAGAAAAACCTGCAATAAAAGTCTCCAAATGTCTTTGAAATATATACCAATGGATTTAGAACATCCAAAAACCCCTAGCTGGGCTTTTTCAGCACCTCATTTGGCCAAAAAATGAAGAAGATAGGCCTCCTGCCATTTTCCTCCTTCAATGGTGCTGTCTTTGGTTCGCCAAAATGCACTCCTTGTGAGTAACCCAACTCCTGGGCATTTTTCCGTGCCTAATCCCAGCACACGCACTCATTCTCATGATTTTTTCTAAACTGTCTCACCATTAGCGGACTTAGGGCCTTGAAGGGAGGAGGTGTTGGGTGCATGGGGGGCCATATGGCCACGTCCCAACACGAAAATAGGCCCTCATTAGCAACGATATTTGTGGAATCGAAAAGTGTTGGGTGCTGAAATAACTATTTGAACAAAAATCTGCGTGTAATTCTGTGTGTTGAGGTCATATGGTAGGCATATAAAACTGGGGCTGGGGCTAAGCCCCAGCCCAGACCTCGTGCTAACTTTTGACATAACCAAATTTAAATATATATCAAAACATATATATTAAGAACTAAAGCGTGGGCTAGTGGTAGCCTAGACTATGCGAAATCTTGAGTTGTATGGACATCCAAGGTTCGACTCCCATGGACTCCACATTAATTTTTAAACCAAATGATAACATCAAGGTGCCACATGGTAGCCCATGTCTGGGCCATGCGACACCATACCATTTGTCAACAAGATGCCATGTGTCAAAACTAGATTCACCCACATCTACCACTTGACTGTCCAATCAACACCTGCCATGTCAGCATTGCCACCTGTGGGGTCGTACCCCTGCCACGTCAACCTGTACGGACTGTACAATCAACAATTTTTTTACTTGTTTGGAAAATTGAATAGAACACGATATCTGACTCATCTGATGTCCGTTTGAACCCGTTTGAAGTGAGTTGGGTTCGTGAGGATGAGGCCTACACACCTGTCCATTTTGAAGTGATTCTGAACACTTTTATTTTTGGGCTAAATTTTGACCCCTGGTCCAGATTCTAATCTATAGGAACCACACACCCATCTCAGGGGCTCTCTCTCAAGTCGACTCAATCAATATGTGTCCTGGAGAATTTCTCATGTAGTTGTAATCATCAACACTAAAAAGTTTCTTTTTTTGAATCAAGGAGATTCTCTTTAATGTCAATACTGAACTCTTTAGCGTATGCCAATGATGTAGGATTTTTATATTTGAGAATCTATCGGAACTGCCCTTCAAAAGAATTCATGTAAAGGAGACGAAGTGATGATATTGTAGGATGGTAATCTATTGGAATTTGATTGTACAACCTGTCAAATCTTGAAATGAATTCATTTATTGTTTCATTGTCCTTTTTCTTTATTTGATTGAACTGAGTCCCAAGTGCCCCACCATCTGCTTTTCTCGACCATCTACTCAGAAACAAGATTGAATAACCAGCTCCACAATACAGTTAAACCCAGAATTCAGCAGTGAGACACCTCTTATAATCACCCTATACAGTTAAACAACATTGAATAACCAGCTCCAGAATACAGTTAAACCCATAATTCAATAGTGAGACACCTCTTATAATCACCCTATTCTGCAACAAATAAATCACCCTTGATAGCCTGAAAATCGACCCCATGTACATTCAGATTACATAGTCCAAGTTGAGGGAGGAGTGGTAGCTCTAGCAGCATGCCCTTCACTCACAATCGACCTCCTCTTTTGATGGAGATGAGGTCATTTTTGTGAGGATGCTTGAGGGAGGTCGCTTGCTTTCATTGGAGGCTTGGAGCCACTAGCCTTGATTATTTACTGGAGCTATTCTACTTCTAAGAGAGGCGCATTAGCTGTGGAGGTTGATTCATACCTGGTAGGATATCTTTCCATCAGATTGCAATGAGATCAGTTTCAGAGGGAGGCCATCTACTAGAGCTTCATTCCTATGGAGGGGTTTTCAGATCTGAGCTCATAGTTGGCAATTGGAGCAGATTCAGTGGTTCTGGTAGTTTGCATGAGGGGTGCACCATTCTGGGGTGCATCTATTGATTTAGAGCTTGTATATTAGCTCAATTGGAGTTTCCATTGTATCAGGTTCTTTCATATATTATGTTTACTGTAACCCTTCTGCTTTCCTCATATATACACACATATTCCAAACTGGTTTTCCTCTCGGGGGGGTTATCCAGGGTCATGTTGACCAAAAATACTTGTGTCTACAAATGCATGTATTAGTCTCTTAGATTTGTTTCATTTTCAGTAGTAAACGATGTTTAGGTGTGTTATGTTTATTTTGAGGTGCATGTACTAATTTCTGGTGATAAAAACGACATGCTAGAGCACCCAAAATTGAGAACATAACCATAACAAATCATCAAAATACACTTGGACTATTGGCTGTTATAAAACAACAGAAAATACTTTACCTGACAGAAGAAACTTAGAGCCTTTCTTTGGTCAAAGATAGACCAAGAAGGCAAGCTGATAGGACCTAGATTTTTCACATGGTATCAGAGATTTGATGGCTGAATTTTTGGGCAGTTGGGACAACATTTTGAGTGGTTGTTATACGCTTCTTTCTGGCAAATTCTGAGGACAACCATTGAATAATTTAGTGGTTGTTAGAGGGAAAAAATTTTCAAAGGATTGTTGAGAAGTTTTGGACACTTTCCATCAGTCTCTTTTCACACCTACATAGTAGGAGTGAGACTGATTTTACTTGACCTCTTTTCACACCTATTTTGTTAGGAGTGAGGTTAGATCACACTTGTCTCTTTTCACACCTATGTTGATAGTAGTGAGACAATGTTTTCCTTGGCAGAGTGAGCAGAAGGGTATTATGGAAAAGGGTTTTAGAAATGGGAGACTTGAGAGGAGGCCTTCTTTGGTAAACCTTAGAAGGCTTGAACCTCCTAGGGGGAAATATTGGTGGAAAGAAGGATTATGGGAAGGTGGAGTTTCCAGATGAGTTTCAAGATGAGATCATCAAGAAAAAGGAAAAGAGAATGCTCCTTAGGTGGTGTGGCCAGGAAAGCTAAGGGAAATTCTTTGGGATAGCTTACGAAAGTGTCATTAGCGTACGAAGAAGATTCAAAATATTCCCCAGTAGTGGTTCCAAAATGTTATAGTGCAAGTTGTAGGTTGGGCAATGCCTGACCCAACCAGAAAGCAAGTGCTACAACTTGGGAATCCTACACCCATTGTCACCTCGATGTAGGTCTCACACTTCAAGGGTGACTAGGTCACTCTAGGGAGGTGATCCTACTGACCCTAGGGGGAATGGGATGGATATGGATAGAGATGGAAGTGAAGCCCCTAGAGGTGAAGTCTAAGTAGAGTAAAATGTGGGAAGATATGCCTTTTAATTCAAGTGATTGTTTCCCCAAAGGTATAGTACTTCTCTGGATGATTGTACCTACCTGAGACACAAGAAAATTCAACTTGCAATGATATATGTTAGTATGGATCAGAAAGTTAAGATTTTTGTCCCTAATTTTCAGCAATAGATGACAGTTTATATCTGTAAATAAAGCATATAAATCAACATGCAAGGATCTAAACTAGTTTAGTAAATCAACATCAAGATTAGCAATGAATATAGGCTAAAACATTTTCACTTTGAAGCTGAATAAATCAAGCTGTTGTAACATGTATATTTCTACAGATAATTGCAGCCTTATGGTTGTATATTTTAGTCACTTATATCAATGAATTACACCATCAAAATATTCCAACAATTAGCCCAAAATATGTGCCTTGATTAGTAGAGTTACTGTGCAAAATTTAGGAGCTAGTCTAGGGTTAGTTTAGAAGTTATAGTTAGTATTTTATCAAGGTTAGATCAGCCCTGATGGATGTAGCTTAGGGTTTTTAACAACAAGTAAAGTAGTTGGAGAGAGGGGACGCCCTAGTAGGGGGAGAATCCTCTCAATGAGGCAAACCAACTCCAAGCAAGAGACCTTTCAAAAGATAAAATTTCATGTTTCCCAAGGCAATGATTTTATACCTCCAATGCAAAAAAATATATGACCAGTTCCTTTACTATTGGGTTAATGGATTCAAATAAAAGAAATATCTATATAAGCTACCTCCTTGGGGGTGTAAGCCCTTTTACTTCCCAAGAAGTGTTTCTCTAGCTAGGCTTTAAGCTAAGAGGGTGTATGCCCTTAGACTTCTCTTAGCAAACCCTTGTTTAACCAATAATATGAAGCATAATGATGAAGACTATGGTGGGGGTGTATGCCCTTATACTTCCCACCTAGCTCCTAGCACAACAATCCTTGACTTGAAAAAGAATGATAGCACAAGAGTAAAAGACCATACCAAAATCAAGAAAGATGCTAAGATAATCCACCATAAAAGCTAGAAAACATTTATTCAAGGCTAGTGCCTCACTCCTCCATCAACCATTCATCAAGATAGCCATAAACAAGTGCACAAGAGACAAATAGAGCCAAGTGTAGTGAAAATTTCAGACCAATACTTCTCACAATGAGGGAGATTTATGTTAAAATGAGATCTTATGATCTCTTATTTATACAAAATGTCACCAAGGTGACTTGTCCGTAAATTAAGGGGTAAATCAAAAGACTAGGGGTCAACAACCCTAATATTTCCCCCTTTAACAAATTAATATTAAACAATTCACTTAAATTTTCACCTTTGCACAAATAAACCCTAATTTTACATGGACAAGACCCCTTTAGGGGACATTTTACCACTTAAAAGAAGTTGTTGGTGTTATCATTGAAATTTCGTCCGCACATGGTTACAAGAACTCAACATCATCAAACAGTGATGAAGTCATTCATAAACCTGAATTAATACCACAGCATTCAAAAAGGTCAAAAAACTATACAAAGTAGTTAAAAATTAAAGAGAACTTTGCAGACATTGGGCGTGCACGCGCATGCACAGAACAGGAACGTAGAAAGTGCGCACAATGCGCAACTGTTAGCACAAAAAGCCGCGCACCTACTAAATGGTGCATTTATTGAAGTGGTCGGCCTCCCAACCACTTATGGTTCAGCTCCCAAGCTGATTTGACCCTCAAATCTGGGCTGGATCCGAATGGTGGGTTGGTCAAAGACCTAATAGTGCCCTAAATGGCCTCTTTTCACACTACAAAGCAGTTAAACAATAACCCAAAGAAATGCTATAAAAATCCATGAATGCACCTCATTTTCTCAAGGAATTCAAAGTAATGTTATGCTGCATATATTGTTTTAAGGACTCCATCCTTGACAAGAGCATTTTGGCACCATTACATTGGACAATCCACCTCACCATTGAGTGGATTTGTAAAGATTTCTTTCATCACCATTTTCCATTTTCTTTGTTGTAAGAAGAGCTAGCTAGTGAGGGTCCAAGAACCTTCCCTTGGAGGAAGAAGGGACTCATAGTCCCCTTTCTTCTTGGTGCTTTGTTTT
>JASDQU010311987.1:0-13572 GCA_032191745.1 Picea mariana | reverse complement strand
GGATCATAGGATTAGCTCCCTCCTAATCCTTGCTTCATGTATGAGTGCATATAATCGGCTCCCTCCATCTAACAGAGTCCACGCTTCCGTCTGCATCCTTATTGTCTTCTACAATATATAATCAGCTCCCTCCATCTAACAGAGTCCACGCTTCCGTCTTATTGTCTTCTACAAAACGTCATAAGTCTTTCTCCAATCTTGATTGTTGACTTCTTTCTTTCTTTGCTTCTTCTAAGTCTCTTCATGATTGATTATGATTTCGGCTTATCTTGTAATAGCTTCCACATGATTTGTTTGATGTATTTCATCCTTTCATGTGTATTATCTGGCTTGTATAATGATAACAATCCTTATCTTGTTGTTCTTCCATAAGTATAGTTCTTCTTGGAACATATTATCTTCTAAGAGATAGATATACAAGATATGTACAAGAACTAAGAAGAGTATTGTTACCTTCAGAAGAAGAAGTCTCTTTCATCCTGCTTAGTTTTCTTTGTAGGTTCCTTTTCTTCGGCAACTGATGCTTCATGTTTCTCCTTCCTTTTCTTTAGCTCGGGACAATGATTCTTGTAGTGACCATACTTTCGACAGTTGAAGCATTGTACTTCTGAAATATCTTTCTCTTGATTTGTCTTCCTCCTTGAACCAAACTTCCTTTTGTTCCTGAAATTCTTGAATCTTGCTGTGAAGGCTTGACCATCGTACTTCTTTTGGGGTTTCTCTTTTGCACTGATCCTGGATTCTTCTTGAGCACAGCAAGTCCAAAGTTCTTCAAATGTAGGATACTCCTTTCTTATGTTCATGCTTGCGGCAAATGCATCCCACGTCTTGGGAAGACCATTGAGTACTATGTTTACCAATTCCTTCTCTAAAATGATATCTTCAATGGCTTGTAGTTGATCTCTTAGCTGGGAGATCCTATCAAAGTATGATGTTATCCTATCGTCATCATTCATCTTCATGTCACGGAGCTCATTCTTTAGACTCATTATTTGTCCAATGTTTCTGACTGAGAAGAGGTTTGTTAGGGCATCGTACATCTTCTTCGATGAGTCAAGATGGGAGAAGTAGGGTATCAAGTGGTCTTTTATAGAGTCCACTATGATACTCATGGCATTGATGTCACCGTCTTTGAACTTCTCCATAACTACAATGTTTTGCGGTTCCTTCTCTTTTCCTTCTTCAAACTCTGGTTCCACGATCTTTCCTTTCACAATATCCAACACTTTATTCTTGGCAAGGATGAGGTCAATCCTTGTCTTCCACGCTCTGAAGTTAGAAGCTCTGTCTAACTTGTTTTCTAATTTCACAGAGTAAGTCATGGCTGCTTTGACTTGGTCAACCCTAGATCTAACCAAAAACTCAAACTTGACGTCTTGGCTTGTTGAGAGTACCAAGAGATGCGCTAGGCTATGGCACACTGATCTATCCAGAAATTAGGTCAAACCCTTCACTTAAGGTGCCTCGACGAGAGGATTAGGGTTTCTGCAACTACACCTACTAGTAACCCTAACGGCAGTGCTATGGTGACTGCTCATGCTAGAAACCCTAGCGGCAGTTCTTCAACGAGCTTAATATCCTTACGGCTATGTTTCCTTACAGCAGTTAGACTGAATGAAGGAGGTGTGGGCCCATAACCTGTTAGAATATAATGGATGTGTTCGTTTTACCATTGACAATATCACTATTGTCACCCAACCATAGGCCGAAGCCACCCTCCGAGCACCTTCACCTTGAAAGAGAATCATTCTGGAAGCAAACCCTTGGATAGATAGCCAAACAAAGGGTAGCGCTCCTTTCCCCAAGGATAGCACACCAACAAGATTTGATCAGATAGTCCAAACGCTAACCAAGAGATAGTCCAAGCCAAACGTGATTTGCTAGCTGCAACAGCTGCAATGGTAGCTCTCCTCCAAACCTGTGCACAAAACTGAGCACTGCAGTGCGCACAAGTGTTGCTCTGCAATTCTGAGACTGCCTGCCAAAATGACGACTGGCCTCCTGTATTTATAGTAATTATGGCTAATTGCCTCGGCCAACTTCTCATTCTGGGTATCTGTCTGTTCAGTATATATTATTTCTTCTGGCCGACTTCTTCTCTTGGAGGCTAATAACCTAATACAAGTTATCTTCTTGAGACGACATGTCTTCTAAGGTTATTGGCCAACTCATTAGGGTTTTTTATTGCTTCTCGGAGTATTCTATTCTCATCAGGTTTACACGTGGAGGTAAATACCTCTCGTAGCTACCATAATATCAACATATATATATATATATGTTGTCATCTACAAAACGCCCAAATAGGACCTCCTGTAGATGACTATAAGGCACAACAACACTCCAATCAGGGATATCAACCATGTAAGTGATTATATCAGCCTCCAGAAAGCATGAACAACAACACACAATTCGTCCCAACTGGTAGTGACAGTAGATTCAAAGTGAGGCACTTTTCACTCACTCTAATTCATCCCACAAGGAATTTATATGAGCCCGTGGGCAAGGTAATGACCCTCAACAACAAGAACTCAACCATAAAGAGATAACTCGGCCTCCCCACTACCCAATACTCAGACCACAAGAAGAAGACGTTGCCAACAACAAGAAATTCGCTCAGCCTGTATCGATGCTCTCCCAATCACCAAACCACTCAGCTCCTCATCTCAAAACTGCCCCAACTCAACGGAAAACGACCAGCCAATAAAGATATTGACCCCAAGCTAATAGACTCACCACACCAAATAAGAAAATTGGGTCTCATGGAGAAATACGACCCAGTTCGAGGGGAAACTCAACCCCTTAGTGAATAAACTCAGCCAACCAAGGAAAATCGACCTCAAGAGGCAAAACTCAGCCTCCTTATGCATAACTCGACCTCCCCACTCAAAAACCCAGTAGCGAAATGACGGAAACTTAGTCACACTGAAGCACAATGAAAAAATCCGGAGGATCTCTTCTCCAAGTGACTAGCTAGGGTGGATATGTCTCACCACCGAAACCAATCTTTGAAAATCTCCCTTAGGGTTTTCATCCCAAGAGTTCACAAAACCACAAAGAGCTCTCTCAAATGAAATTTACAAAATAACAAGTCAAGAATGAGAGAGGGCACCCTCCTTTTCTCTTTTTATTCTTTGGTGTTGGTTTCACTCTAGCTAGAGGGATTGGTTTCAGTGGGAGATCCCACTCTAGCCATCTTTGTTACAAGTACCATTCTACAGGTTGTATTTGAGGTGGGACACACATCTATTGGGGTTTCTGCAGGGACAGTGTGCCATCAAGAGAAAGGGTCGATTTGGGGTTTTGTGAGACGAACAAAGTTCGCTCACACAAGAACTATCCAAAATACTTGGAATATAAAAAAGTAATCCATGTAGGACTGTAAATAATATATGAATAGATAAGATAAGATGATTGTACAACTGAGAATGAGGGCTCGTTTATATACCCACGCAAGGGTGCCCTTAACCCTATAGTCATGTCCTTTGAGACATGTCCTTTCATTATTAATAGTTATTATTTATTAATTAATTATTATGTTATGAATATCTGTTTATATATATTTATGTTCATAACATTGCCTTCCCCTTAAAAATGCTTTGTCCTCAAAGCATACTTTATGGAAGACTTATCTCTTGCTCTAGTTTGTAATTATTGTCTCATGCTTCTTCATTATTGAGTTAGTAATCGCTGAGGACCTGAAACGATAATATCTTCTAAGCGCTAAACAGAACTGTTGAATTGTAAAGGAGTTTGCCCATCCTAATTCGATCTTTTGCGGATTTGGGTTTTTATAGGGTTCTTGGAAAGAACTTGATACATTTCTACTCCCCTGATAGCTTCTATTTTGACCCACACTTGTAGTGGAAGTAATATTCTTCGACATAACGGTTATTTGTTTCTATTGATACATTGATTGGCTGAAGTATTGATTTTTGTGATTAGGATGTCGATAAGGAATCCTTGCAACTTGATCTTTATTTCTTATACTTGCATCTTTTTCTTGATTAACTTTTGGATTTGAGTCGTCTTCATATCTATGGCTTGTTTGTACCTCGACATTTGAAAACTTTTTTACATCAGCAGGATTTGCATTCTTTTGAGTTGTAAGGTTGATTGGGTCTGTCATCGTTTCCTTATCGACTAATGATGTTTTGCGATCTAGTTTTCCTTGTAAAGTCTTCTTATCATGCTTCAACTTTTTAATTTGTGTTAGTAAATTTTCATTATGAACCCTTAGGTGTGAAAGTTCTTCTTCATCTTCTGATTTGTCGACTTTATTTATAATATTTCGATTCTCGGGCTTTCCATCTTTCATCTTTTTAATTTGTTCAAGCAAATTTTGATTAAGGTTCTTCAAACGAGAAGCTTCTTCATCCTTTCCTAATAATTTCATCCTGAGATCTTGATTCTCTTGCTCCAACTCCTGGACACGTTATTTTGTATCCCTTGACTTCTTAATTTGAGTAAGTAATTTTTCACTATGATTTTTTAAACGAGTTTTTTTTGAAGTAATTATCTGGAAGGTGTTATCGATTTTGACCTCATAGTAATGTCTTGAAGAGTCATCATCTTCTTTTTATAGGGAAAAGTCACAAACTTTTTTTCCGTGTTTAAAATCAAGGTACCTAGTTTTGTTAACTAGTGTAACCCGAGAATGATGTCGATCTCTTCTTGAAACATAGTTGTAACATTGAATTGAAATATATTTTCATAATCATCAATTGTTACTTGCAAGTCTTTAATTTCATATTGTCTCTTGCAAAAAATATTTGTCTTTTCACTTATGTTATGCTCCAAAATAGATAATTAATTTGCCAAATTAATATTAATAGAATTCTCATTTTGGGTCATGTTGATAATGATGTTAACCTCTCTTCCTTGAATAATCTCCTTTAATGTAAATAACCCGTAAGTTGAAATGGAACATCCTTCATAAGAAAATCTTCCTTTTGTCATTTTAGAATTGTCCATTCGTTTTTTTGTCAATATTTTATGATAACTAATATCTTTTTAATAAATTAATTAAGCAACTTGATACTTTTTTTATTATTATTAAGTGTAAACTCTTTTATTTTATTTTATTTTTTTATTTTTTTCCACTTAAAATATTGGTCTTTGAATACCTAATACTTCTGATAATATATATATATACATATAATAACTTGGATTTTTTTTATAACTTAGATTTTTTTTTTTCTTACCACTTTGGTTGTATATAATGAAAAGTAATTTCTTTTCCCGCTTAATATTAAAAGAGTTATAACACCTTATACTTTTTATCCTCACTTTATAATACTTTTAAACTTCCCTGCTGATTTTATATCCCTTGATGTGAAACTTGAGAAATAAGATATATTTTTAATTTGTCCCTTTAAACCTCTTATATCCTTTACTACGTCACTTATAACTCTTTCTTAGAATATATATATATACTTTGATAATATTCTTAAAATAACTACGTCACTTATAACTCTTTCTTAAAATATATATATATATATATATATATATATATATATATATATATTTTGATAATATTCTTAGAATAGATATATGGTGTTTTTTATAAATATTTTTAAATACTTTACCACTTTATAATTCCCCTTCACCTACCTTTGGCAACTTTTAAGCTCCTTTTTAAATAAAACACTTTATCACTTTATATGTAGTATTCCACCTTAAATACTAAATAAAGCAATTTATCACTTTGTGTAGTATTCTACCTTAAATACCTTGGAATATTACTTATTGAATAACTTAAATAACTGTCCTATACCATCTTTCTCTCAATTCTTCCGGATATTTATTATTGGGAACGTTGACTTATAATAAAACTTTAAATTTATTTTATTTTTACTAAATCGCAACCTTTGTTTAAATATGAATCAACAGTTATACTTTATAATTGAAACGGACGTACGGATTCTCAATAGTCGCAACCTGTACGAAGGTGCAATTATTGTTGGAATCAGTTTGTAATATGTATAGCATCGGGGATTGGTACGGATGGTACGACCAGTAACTTAATTTAATTTAATTTAATTTTTTTTAATAAGTAATTGTAGGAACGAAAATCTGTTGGAATTTCAATGGTACGACGTCTATATTTTTTTTGTCCTGTCAATTGTATGAACAGATAACGGTACGGACAAATTAAATTTCTTAATCGATGACTGTACGGACAGATACAACAACACTAATTTTCTGTGCGGTTGTGCAAAAATATGATGGCTATACAGCTGCAATCATTTTTCGGTGGTTGATCCCCCTTTTCTTTTCTTTCAAATCTGCAGCGGAGTAATATATTTTTTTTTCCCAGAATTATGAATGATGAATGGCCAATGGTGGTCAACAACCAGACAATTTGAGAAACTCTTGAAAAGTAATTCAGTATGGCTAAATGCCTATATGGCCAATGGCTGAGATCAGAAACGAGGCACTGATCTTTTTCAAATTTTCTGGCATTGGAATAATGATTATTAATTTTTATTTTTTTTCAACGATTTTTTTTTCTTTTTTGAAAATTCCCAAAAGTCAGTTAATGGTCAAAGACTAGATCAGAGAAACTCTGAGACGGTGGGTTTGGCCAAAAGCCAATAGATTGTTGTCAAGGACAACGTAATTGACTAGAAGTTTAGTGACCAAAGGCTAGGATCAGGAAACGAAGCTCTGATACCAAATGAGACGAACAAAGTTTGCTCACACAAGAATTATCCAAAATACTTGGAATATAACAAAGTAATCCATGTAGGACTGTAAATAATATATGAATAGATAAGATAAAATGATTGTACAACTGAGAATGAGGGCTCGTTTATATACCCACGCAGGGGTGCCCTTAACCAATAGTCATGTCCTTTGAGACATGTCCTTTCATTATTAATAGTTATTATTTATTAATTAATTATTATGTTATGAATATCTATTTATATATATTTATGTTCATAACATTTTGGGAGTGACATCTAGAGGAGATACACTCTTGCTTGTGTGGCCATAGTTGGGCGACTTTGTTGGTGTATTTGGAGGGTTTTCCATTGGGGGAAAACTATTATTTTGAGGCTGGGCGTGACTAGCTTAAGGAGGGCAACTTGGAAGTTGAAGAATTCTTGGGTGGAGCCGGAATTTGCACTTCTCATTGGTTAGATTCATCATCTAGGCCAGCCATACCTTCATCTACATTGGTTTGTGAATTTCGTGGAGATCCGAGATCAGATTTATTGTTATTATTTCAGCAGGGCGTAAGTCTCATGGAGGGGGTATTTCTTGGCATGGGAATTATGGATTTTTGCATGATATAACATCTCTTTGGGAAGCCATCATTAGGGGATCGTAAAGGACGATCTTTGTCACCATTTCCTTGCATTTTGGAGCCATTATAGGCCAATAAAGTGGCTATTGTATTACTTGGATCATATCTGGAAATTACTTCTATGGACAGCCATATATAATAAATAAATAAGCAAGGATTCTTGGAGGTATTTGTGCTTTCTCAAGTTATATACTTGGTATCATTTATTGTATTCATGTGGTAAGTATGTAATGAGTGTTCTATGTTGTTCTAAATCATTATAATTAGGAAAACGTGTTTAAAATGCAAGCTACAGCCAATGCCTGCAAACTGCTTGACAAAACTCTTCAACAAGAACCTACAGCAAATTCCAATCAGCAAGCTTAAACTTATAACAGCAGTGAGAAAGGGGTTTGGCCAGCAAGGATAAAGTGCGTGATTGACATCCCCTATCACCCAAGAAACTAAAATATATAGCAGCAGCAAGGGAAGTGGCCATTTGGGGGTTTTCACGCCAACTGTTGTCAAAATGCCTCAATGAGACAGTCTGCCAAAAGCATAACTGCAAGCAAACATTTGTAACAGAAGTCACTTGAAGGTTACAAGGAGGTTGGAATCCATCCAATTGACCTTCTACACACATCGGGAATCCTCCTTGGAAGTTGGGACAGCAAGAGAATTAATTGGGATTAGAGCAAACATCAAAGTGTTTGATGGAAGTTCTCAACCACATGGATCTGATTTTTATATCAGATTTGGTTGGGGCTCTTACAGAATCCAATGAAAATGTTGCAATCCTGAAATCCTGAAAACTATTAATTCTACTGAATTTTGAATGGGAAATGAAATTCTACTTTCTCCATATCAAGTCTAATGAGGTTGGAACTACTCTCAAACATCCTGAAAAAATTAATGGTAATGTTAAAAATTCAAGTAAAAGGATAAAAAGAGTGTCTATTGAGTATCCAGGGAGCACCTTAGGAGCACACTCCTTGGCTCTGAGAGTGTCCTAGGGAGCGCCACACTCCCAAAAGTGCAGGGAATATCTCAAATTTGTCTGGAGCACGCTCCCTAGACACTCCCACTAGGATCATGATTCCAAGGGGGAAGTGAGCCCTCGGGGGCATTCCCAGTAACACTGCCTATAACACTCTTCATTTTCTTCATTGTTTCAAGTGTGAAGACCCAAACTTTAATAAATGTATGTTTATCACAAATCCAATATAGACAAACATGTATTACCCAAAAATATGTTTAAAGGCTAATAAGATAGTGATGTAACTCTTATCACCAACTTTTCTTTAGACCTATTACATTTGTCTTTAGACATCATATTATAACACACTATAATAGCAAATGTAATTTCAAAACTTAGAATAAGACAGCAAAAACAATTAAACAAAACTTATTTAATGAAAACCTATACAACCAAAATCCAAACAATAAATGACACTAACATCAATCGAAAGTAGACACAAATGAACTTACTGATGATCTATTCTACATGTTATATTCCTTGCAATGATAGATCGTAAGTCTTCATCTGTTAAATCACTTCTTGAATAACCAAATATTCCAACGTTCTGCAACCACCAAAACATCTTGATGTTAAATCAAAATCATACAACTCATGTAATAAGTAGTACACATCTATATCTACATATGTGTATGTCGACGCATGTATAAAATAATGTCATTTAAATTATCAATTAAGCAAAAAAATTGCGGTTATGATACTCTTAGAGAATGTGTACATCTATGTTATCTCGAGGTTCCAGGATGTGGAAATTTTGCTAAATTTGGAGTTCAGAAATTTCACCTCTTAACTAGAGGTTTCCTGGATCTTAGCCGTATGACTTTTCAGCTCTAGGGCCGTTATGAAATAAAAATAAAACAGCAACAACAACGAACACCATTGCAACTCCTAACAACCCCAATCATCTAGCCAATCCAAGAGAAAAGATACCAAAGTGTTCCAATAAGTTTCAACCCTGTTATCCCCTATCCTAGGGATAACTAAGGAGATTGTGTCTCGAGGCCCACAGGTCCTAGACATGGAATACTGAGAGCCATATGACTTGAACTTGGCCCTGGAGGGCCCATCTTTTCTTCAGTGCCTCCTATCTATCAGCATCAGCAACATCCATCCCATCGGCCTGATTCTGAAGTAGCAGTGGGTCTTGCTCCATGAGGTAATGAGTTCGGGTATCATGGTATGTGTCACTCTGATTTTCGAAGCATTTGAATATGTGCACTGAATTCTCTTTTGTTTCATGACAATTGCTTGGAAATTATGCTCTTTAAATTGTCCATACCTGGGAGGGTGACAGAGTGCCCTAGTAAGTTGGTTCCCTTAAGGATGAGTTGCCACTGGGTGGGTCTATGAAAGGTCATCGTCCATTCCTTCAATACTTACCACTTTTCATCATTGTCCCTCTCATCTTTCCCCTACATTGGTTTGGGCATTGGGTTTGCAAAGCTAGTAAGGGTTGTACCTTGACTTGTGGGAAGAAGGGTTAAAGGCCCAGAGGGTAAAACTAGCTGGCAAAAGTTAAAAGCCAAAATGAAACCTTGAAATGCTTCACCCGAGGATTCCCGAGAAAGCAATAAATGGCTTCTCAGCAAGAAAAGGGGACCCGTAAAATAAAATAAAACTCAAGATCTAGTTGGTGGATAGGAGGTCTCATCATGAGCCAGCCTATTTAGTCCATGGGCATGTAGCGGTATGACACTGCCATCCATCTAGTCACCAAACTAGGGTAGTGGCTCTTGGTGGCATAGCCAAGAGAAAGAGGGTCTCATCACGAGCCAGCCTTCCCATTTCCGTGAAATGCTTGTGGTTAACATTGTCACCACTGGTCACCACGCCAGGACAGTGTCCTCCAGCTATTCTCTTGAAAAGAAAAAAACAATAAGACAAAGAGTAAAAGGCATTGAATGGGCTGGTAAACAATAGCATCCATGACAAGGTGCAACTCACCCTCTACAGAGGCACCCACAGGTAAGACCTACATTTCCCTGTTATCACTGCACCCCTTGCCTAAACATTCCCTATACCATCTCATACATCTACATGACCTAGATTGGTCTTCACTCGGGAAACACCCCAAACTTATGGAGGATTAGCCCAATAGGACATCCTGAGACCCTCTCCAAACCTGGCTTGTTAAATCGCATAACGTCTTTGAGCATTTGTCTGGGTAAAGGGGGCTTTGATGCACATGTTTGGGTAATTTGATTATTAGACGTGATTAACATTGTTATGATCCTTGTGACTTATGAGCCCATGGAGGGCGTACTTGTTGTTGCTACAGGACCATGCCCGACAGACAGGTACATATGAGGAGATGATTAGTTCGGACCTCCATGGGGCTAAGCCCACCAGATGGATGTTGTGACCCCAGCCAGGGGCAGAGAGACACCAGGGGCTTGCACTAGAGAAAAAGAAGGACGTTCCACCAAAGATACTTTGGCAGCCTGAACCTAGGGGGATCTTGCTCTCCCCTCTGAACGTTGGCCTTGGAAGGCCCATGACATCACCCTTGTGACCCTAGATGTCACCCAGCGTCAGATGGACATGATGGAGGCAGTTGTGTGCCAAGTGACACATGTGGCATCATCCGGAGGCCTTGGAAGGCCTAATGTTTTGCTCATGGAGCCTAACGTCCCACCTATGAGGCCCAACGTCACCCTATGAGAGCATGATGTCACCTCTACTGCACGTTTTAGGGTTTAAATCTTTAAATTTATGTAAAAACTGGATTTTAAATGTAATTTGGCCATGTCGGCCTTTTTTGACCTAAATTGTAATTAAAGGTCATGATTATTGTATAAATAAGGGACAAATCTCTTAAATTTTTCATCATCTTTCACTCACACAAGTGTGAGGTCTAAAATTCGGTCCTATTTAAGGGTTATTGGCTAAAACTAGTGGTGTGCACTTGTTGAGGGAGACAATTTTTGGTGCATTTTGGCTATTTTTTTGTGGAGGATCTTCAACTAGGGTGATTTGCTAGATTATTCTTGGTGAAGTAAGTGGAAATTCTTCATTTCTTTATTGTGAATGAATGCTATTGATATTTTTACTTGTTTCATGTCTAAGATTATGAAATTGCTAGCTTGAAACCCTAGGGGAATGACATGTGTTATCATCTTTCTCCCTATAATCTTCCATGTGTTAAAATCTCTTGAAAGGCACATAATTTGAAGTAGATACTAGAGCCCTACCATTGTAGCACTCTAGTAGCACTAGGGGGATTTCTAAAACGCCATTGTCTGCTTCCATCACAACACCATTGTTTCATCTTGTTTCCCACTCACTTATCCCATTCCACTTGTCCAGGCACTGGGTTGACCTATTTTCAGGACTGCACCTTATCTCGTGGGAAGAAGGGGCTAAAGGCCCAAAAAGTAAAATAAAGTTGGTAAAAGACAAAAGCCTAAAAATAAAACCTTGAGATGCTTCGCCCAGGGATCCTCGAGGAAGCAATAAAAGGCTTCTTAGCAAGAAACAAGGGGGACCCGGAAAAACAATAAAACAAGACCTAACCAGAGGATAGGGGGTCTCATCACGAGCCAGCCTATTAGGTCCATGGGTACCTAGCAGTATGACATTGCCANAAAAAAAAAAGGGGAAAACAATAAAAGATAAAAGAATGAAAAGAATAAGAATAAAAGACAAGAATGGGCTTGGAAAGAATGCATCCAGGACAAGTACAGCTCACCTTCTAACAAAGGCACCCACAGGTAACATTTCTTGCATCTTTGGCCCTCATTGCACCCAGATGCTTGGACTTCCCCTGACCACATCACCCACTTACATGGCTTGGATGAGGTCTCTTCCGGGAACTTTCCTTTTCCAGTGGACACTAGCCCAATAGGACGCCTTGTCCTTTTCTTCAGATTTGTATTATAGGCTTGTGTAACATCTTTGAGCTATTAACTGATGTATTAGGGATTTTATGCACATGTTTAATAATATTGATGATGAGATGTGATTGACATTGCTATGATCCCTGTGACTAATGAGCCCATGGAGGGCGTAGCTTTTGATGTGCAAGATCATGCCCGATGGACAAGTACCATTTGGACCAGTACACATGGGGAGATGATCAATTCAGACCTCCATGAGGCTGAAGAGCCCATCAGGTGGATGTTGAGACCCCATCAGGGGGCAGAGACAGGACAAGGATGGATCAGGGGCTTTGCACTAGAGAATAAGAGGACGTTCCACCAGAGGCACTTTGGCAGAGCTTGACCTAGGGGGATTGACCCTCTTTCAGTGGAACGTTGGCCTTGGAAGGCCTAGGACGTCACCCATGATAACCATGACGTCATCCAGTCTATGGGACGTCTTGGGAGGCAGACTGGGCWGTATTGGCACGTGTGGCATGATGGAGGAGACCAATGAGGGCTAATGTTTTGCTCCAGGATGCTACATTTTCCCTAAAAGAGGCTAACGTCTCCTTTGGAGGGGCTTGATGTCTCTTTTCAGCTTGATTAGGGTTTTGAATTAACATTTTGATGTAAAAACAATATGATTTAATGTTTTGGCCTTGTCGGCCTTTTACATAACCTAAAATGTAAATTTAGGTCATGATACTGTATAAATGAAGGATTTTCACCTTCATTTTATCATCACAACTTACTCACTCCATAAGGAGGTTTGAAATTTGTGCCCTCTCTTGGGTTATTGGTTGATTTAGTGATGTGCACTTGTTGAAGGAGGATTTTTTTGGCATATTTTGGCATTTCTCTTAATGGAAGGTGTTACAACTAGGGTTTGCAATGCTATTTCTTGGTGATATGTAAGTATTTTTCTGCAAAACTTCTTGATTGAATAGTTGCATTACTTATTTCTTGCATATGTTTATAATTTTGTTGAATAAAACCCTAGGTGACAAGCACACAAGTAGGTCCTTGTCTCATGTCCCCATTGAGAGAAAGTTTTCAGCCATTGATCGAAGGAGCAGAGAGCCTAGCCGTTGCTACACTCTCTTTCTCTCTTCATTTATTGCTATCCGTTCTATCTATGAGCTAAGAAGAAAGAAACGGCTTAAGCCTAGGTCTACTACACTTTGGGCCTGTTATCCCCGATTTTTAGGGATAACTAGGAGATCATGTCTCGAGGCCCACAGGTCCTAGTTATGGAGTACCGAGAGCAGGATTCACCTGAGCATGGCCCTGGAGGGCCCATCCTTTTCATCTTCCATCAGCTTTGTCTTGTCAACAACAGCAACATCCATCACCATCGGCTTGGTCTTGTATCAGAAGAGGTTCTTGCT
>JASDQU010311986.1:0-13561 GCA_032191745.1 Picea mariana | reverse complement strand
GATTCTTTGAAATGTTGATTGCACTTGTATTGTCACAAATGATTGAGATTGGCTGATCATATTCTACCTTGATATCCTTCAGTGTCTGCTTCATCCAGAGAACTTGTGTGCAACATGTTGTTGCTGCAATATATTCAACTTCCACCATGGATAGAGAAATCGAAGTTTGCTTCTTGCTCAAGCATGATACTAGACAGTTGCCTAGAAAGAATGCTCCTCCACTAGTATTTTTCTTGTCATCAATACTTCCTTCCCAATCTCCATCTGTATATGTTGTTAGAGTCAAGTCCTTACTTCTTGAATACCACAAGCCAAAGTCCAATGTGCCCTTCAGATATATGAATATTCTTTTTACGGCTTGCACATGTGTCTCCTTTGGTGCAGATTGAAATCTTGCAACCAATCATATTGCTTGCATGATGTCTAGCCTTGATGTTGTCACATATAGTAGGTTGTCAATCATTGACCTGTACAGTGTTTGATTTGCTTATGGAGATTCATCATCTTGTGATCATGGGTGTACTGACAGGTGCACAATCTTCCATTCTGAACTTATTCAACATTTCCTTGATATATTTGGTCTGAGAAATGAATATGCCTTTGTTGGATTGAGAAATCTGCAACCCTAGAAAGAATGACACTTCTCCAAGCATGGACATCTCAAATTCTTTTTGCATTTCTTCTCCAAAATTTTGGCTCATTCTAACATCATTACCTCCAAATATGATATCATCCACATAAACCACAATGATTAACAAATTTCCGTTGTCTATTTTGATGTAAAGATTGTTGCCTACAACTCCTCTTTTGAAACCTTGTTGTTGTAGGTATTTGTCAAGTCTTGAATACCAAGCTCTGGGACCTTGCTTTAGTCCATAGAGTGCTTTCTCCAAACTGCATACATGATCTTTGTTTTCTAACAATTGAAACCCTTATGGTTGTTCAATATATAATTGTTCTAAATTTCCATTTAGAAATCTAACTTGACATCCATTCGATAGACTTTGAAGTTCTTGAAACACACAAATTCCAAAAACATTATGATTGCTTCTAATCTTGCAAATGGAGCAAAGGTTCCTTCAAAGTCAATACCCTCAACTTGCGCATACCCTTTACAAACCAATCTTGCATTATTTCTTACTATTTGTCCATCTTCATCCAATTTATTTCTAAAGACCCATTTGGTATCAATCACATTCTTGTCTCTTGGTCTGGGCACAAGTTCCCATGTCTTATTCTTCTCAATCCGATTTAGCTCTTTCATAGCATTAACCCAATGCTTATCTTCACTAGCTTGTGCAAAGTTCTTGGGCTCTATTTTAGATAGCAAAGAAAAGTTCAATATTCTTCTAGTTTGAACTTTTATATCTATATCACCAAGAATCTGATTTTTTGGATGATGCTTTTGAACAAATCTGGATGGTGTCTTTGGATATTGACGTTCTGTTTCTTCTTGTTCTTTCTTTTCACCGTAGTCTAGACTCTAACTATTCTACATTTTGACACTTTCTGGGGATATTTTCTATTTAATTTTGCCTAAAATCCGGCGAGAGATTATTGGATCTGTAGATTTGAGTGGTTAATTCTGTATAACCCAAGTGCCCCGAAGGTTTTTCAACACACTGAATCCATTTATGCATTCATAAATGCAATTTAAACAATAGAAAATTGTGATTCCGTGAGGATTTTTTGTTGGTATTTACATGATTCTCATATATGATAGTTATTGTCATATGATTAATAACAAGATTCACTTTCATACATCAATTATCATAGAATAACTATACATTGGAAATCTCAACTATAACAATGCAGCGAAAATAACAAGATCTAGAAATATTAACCATGCACAGTAGACACAAGAACACAAGAGTTTATCTCGAGAAACCCAAACTTGGGAGAAAACCCAGCAACCTTTATCTAGAAGAATTCAGTCCAAGATATTACCAGTACATCACCATCAGTAGCCAAAATACCATATAGAGAAGATCCTTCCCAAGGATAGCATCACCAAGACCTAGCTCCTAAATAATATGACCAAGAAAAACCAAGCAAGAGCTTCTCCAAGTGTAGCGCACTCTCCAAGATAACTAGTAACCAAAAAATAGCAAAACTGCAGCTGCAACTGCCTTGTGCGCACTGCAGAAGGAGTTGTCTACCTGTCAAAATAAAATAAGCCAGCCCTGTATTTATACTGATCTAGGCGCCAGTCTAGGGCAGACTTCTTATTTCTGGGTCTTCAATTTTATTATTACTTTTCTGTCTTTTACTGGTGGGGCCAACTTCTCTTCCTGGGTCTTCAACTTCTTCCTGGGGCTTCTGTAATGGTGTAGATGGGTCTTCTTGTACTTTCTTGTGGAGAATGACTGCCCGAAGTTGCAAATCTCCAACACTCCCTCTCAACGAGGGAGGCATTCTCCATACTTGGATTTCTTTTGTCATAGAAAAGTTGTCTTCATGAGCCATGTTGATGTACCATCTTCACACATGCATTCCATCACGGAATATGCATGTGATAGCATCTTGAGTCCATCCACTTCTGTAATGGTGTAGATGGGTCTTCTTGTACTTTCTTGTGGAGAATGACTGCCCGAAGTTGCAAATCTCCAACACTCCCTCTCAACAAGGGAGGCATTCTCCATACTTGGATTTCTTCTGTCATAGAAAGGTTGTCTTCATGAGCCATGTTGATGTTCCATCTCCGCACATGCATTCCATCACGGATTATGCATGTGATAGCATCTCGAGTCCATCAACTCCTTAATAGGAGAAGGACTACACCTAGGCCATTCACCACTAGCAGAACCCCGTGAGTGAATGAATCATTACCCTTGGTCATATCAACACTAGCATAGCCGCATGCAAGACCAATCTGGGATAATGTCTGCTAGATGCTTATCTGAGCCACTCACCACTAGCAAAGCCCAATGGATGAGTGAATCATTTTCCTTTGGTTATATCAGCACTAGCATAGCCCTATGCATGACCAATCTAGGAAGAATGTCTGTCCGAACCTGGAGAACATCAACATACCTGGGACATTCACCACTAGCAGAGCCCTGTGAGTGAATGAGTCATTCTCCCTTCGCCATATCAACACTAGCATAGCCCCGTGCATGACCAATCTGGGAGAACGTTTGCCCAATGCCATCAACATACATGGGCCATTCACCATTAGTAGAGCCCTGTGAGTGAATGAGTCATTCTCCCTTAGTCATATCAACACTAGCATAGCCCCGTGCATGACCAATCTGGGAGAACGTCTGCATGAAGTTGAAACATCAACGCTCATCACTAGCCAAATCAGCATGGCTAATCCTGTGTACCATCATCCTCAGCCAAATCAGCATGGCCACTTTGGGAGGATATCTGCAATCTACTCATTTGTGGATAAGTATTGGAGCTTCACTGCTCCCTTTTGTACCATGTCTCGGATGAAGTCCTCCAAGAAGCTTCCGAAGTTGCACCACTTCACAACTTGCGACACTAGTTGTGACATACTCCATCTATGTTGTACTGAGTGCTACAAAATCCTGCTTCCATCTTATCCTGGAAATCGTAACTGATTCCAAGCTGAAGCAGCACCCTGAGGTGCTCAATCTGTCTACTGCACTCCCTACTCGATCGGAATCTGTATATCTTTGCAGCCTCACTTCATCACCTGAGACAAACCATATCCAATTGTACCATGCTTCGTTGCCACCCACTAGAATTGCCTTAGCTTCAACCAAATACTGGCTCAGGGTGCTCATTGCAAAGCATATATCTGGTTTGGCATTAACCAGGTACATCAAAGATCCATTCTATTGCTTGTACATTGTGGGATCCACTAAATCTGAATCTGAAGCAGAATAACTCAACTTCTTCAGATTTGTCATCATAGGTGTAGTCATGGACTTGCAGTCCATCATATCGAATCTCATCAGTATCCCCGAATGAGGAAGATCTCATCTTCCTTGGTCATATATATATAAAACACAATAATTGAGATTCTGACAGAACTTCTTTAAGACACCGATCCATAAATACGACAGGAAAATAAACACAACCCTTCTTGTTGTCTTTAGTAATCACAAATTCATGATTGAGTGCAAATGATACATACCTGGACTTTGAGTTTCTCTAAATTGCCACTTCAATATATCACTCACCAAGATGGGAGGTATAGATGAACCCTGATATCATTCTAAAATGAGATGACGATAATCCTCTTCTCCAACAGATTCATGCATTAAACCAAAAATATCAGCAAGTCGGTGGAGGAGCTTGCGATGGTAGGACACCATAGGCTCAAGCTCCAAAATATACTCTAAACCTTTATTTTGCAACTTAGAGACCAACTGACCAATAAGGATCATATCAACAGTAACAGGAATCTGCCAAATGTGACTATACTGCCCCGATAAAATAACTCCAATTTATGTTTCAAGGAAACTGATAGATGTCTCTTCTGCTGACAGAATAACGTAAGATATCCTTGATAAGCCAAGCTATCTCCCCAGCCATTGATAACGAATCCAAGGCATGTAAAGACTTAAAAAAAACTTTTGACAGTTGTTGATTTCGTTTGTCTGGGTGCAATTCAGGCTTCAAGGAAGGAGTGGAAGGCCATCATATTACGATTGTTCAATCAGCTTGTCTTAGAATATCAAAAGAATCTGAGATTAATAATAACTCACCAATCATAGCTTCTGCGATTTAACGTGCCCCCAGTTGCCTTCACCGAAACCTTCTCTTGTCAATCAACAAAAAGGAGCCCTTAATATCTCACGTGGATGACACATAAATGTTGATCCTTAACAAGAAAGGCTTAGGTAAGGTACCCACCATCATTCTAGGTTAGTTTAACTTGATTTTCTTCTTGAAGGATTTCATTAGTTGTTTTCAACAGGAAAAAGAAAGAGAACTGTACCACTTGATCAATGCTTTCCGTAGGTTCAAAAAACTGATAACATTGCACTCTTTAATCAAGAAAGCAATCAGCACACTTTTTAAATCGCTTCTCATGCATATAACAACAACCACTGTAATTTTCAAACTGTCTTGCTCTTTTTCAATCTATGTATTTTGAGTTTGTTGAAGAGATGGAGGCTAGACATATTTTTCTCTTCCACAGAATAGATATAAGTTCAGGTACAGATGAGATGTGGGGCCTTCAACATTTCTTCAGGCTTAAAAAAAATCATCATCCATATTTAAAGCTTGGTCTTAAGGCAATGCTCAACCTGCCAAAAAAAATGTGTATCAAACATACCATTACCTCCTCTGAAACTCGGTTTCCTTTCTGCAATAGGTCAAGTCTGAATGCGGTCTCCTTTTCAGTTCAGATCCACAAAGATCTTGCCTTAGATCTGTACTTGAATTTCCTCAGCCTTTTAGAATAGATCTGCAATTTTCCTTTGACCTGCAGTGGTTGCGGTTAGTGTTGGAGATAGTTTATAGAAGCATTAGGTCTCCTTATTTTTGTAGAATGTCATCCTCAAGCTGCCTCAAGAATTGATCTAGATCTGAAATTGGATTGCCCAAAACAGGGTTGGGAAATGCTGCTGGTAATGTCCATAAATAGGGCTTGGACCAGCTCCTATAATCAGCCCGCACCTGCTGTTCAATACTCTCAGATTTGCCTTGGACCTGTGGCTACCTCAGCCTTAGAACAGGTCGAGTTCTAGTGTCTTAGTCTTTAGATGAGTAATGATGGAGTCATACTGTAAACAAGATAAAACAAGCTTACTGCTGATCTGCAAAAACAATCCCTTACATGTGGATCTATGCAGGCTCAAAAGTCTGCCACAGATGAGCTCTTTTCACGCCCTAAGCTCTCATTCCGTGTTAGAATTTTAAGGGAAAACAGAGACAGTAGTATTCTTTTACATTTTAATTACTACTGTAGGTATAGATCAGTAGATATGGATCAGCAAATCAATTCAAAATATCTGAAGTAAATCAATGACAGAGATGATGTAGTAGATCTGAATATTACCAACAAAAACAACTCTGAACATTGACTTAAACAAGGAACAGATAAATAACAGAATTGAACATTACCTGATGTGTTTGCAGTAGTCCTCTTTTCTGTATGCTTAAAAAAAGCTTATGGTTAATGGATCAAACCCTCATGGGTAGATCTCATCATGGACTAGGTGGACAGATTTTCCAAGGAGAACTTGAAGACTAATCAGCATATCAAACAGCAAGTAGAAGGCTGATATAAAAACCCAAAAACCAAACTCAAGGCTGATAGAAATCCTTTAACAGCCTTTGACAAAATTATGTCCAATAAGGAACTGCTACAGCACATATATAGCAGTCCTAAAGGCTGCCCTATCAAACCTAGTTCAGAGCACTAGAGCTGTAGGTAAAGCAGCATACAGAATGCTCCAACAAGTGGCACCATCAACAAGAAAAGAAGGTTGTACCAGCAAGAAGAGAATAACCCAAATCCAAACAGAAAAAGGTGACCTGTGGTAGTCTGAGAAGAGAGGAGGGTACCGCAACCCAAAACCAGCAAGAGGAAACATCAATGAATATAAAGGGTTGTTCCAACAAATTAAACAACCTAAGATAAGAGTCTTAGGACTGTCTAAACAAGCCCTAACCCATGGCAGCCAAGGAGAAATCAATGGCAGCTTAGTAGAGTACAAGTGGCACCCTAGAAGAGCACCAGCAACAGCCTAGAAGAAACGGCAGGCTGGAAAAAAGGTAGGAGAGACCATGGCACTTGTAATCAGCAAGGGTAAACGTCCACACCCCTTCAAACAGCAAAAGGAGACCAGGAATAGGACACCGTACTCTTCATCGGCACAAAAGACTTCACACCAGCAAGAGAGAGAAACCACAAGGAGGCTGAGCCCTCATACAGCAATGGAAGAAACCTTTTAAGTAGGCCGTACAAAAAATCAGAACTGAACAAGAGTAGTCGCAGCAAAACTGATCAAGGGAAGAGTGAAAGAAAAAAGACATTAGAGAGTGAGGGGTAAGGTTCTTTTTATAGCTTAGGTGGGTAGGTTAAGGTTTTTTAATTTAACCCTATCTTTAGGATTAAATCAAACCCTAATAAAAAATAAAAATAAATGATTAATATTTTAATTATAAAATATTAGTTAGCAAAGTCAACAAAGTCAAGGTGACTAACAAAGAACCAAAAGACATAATAAGGAGGACGTGGCACAAGCAAGAGGTTGCAATTGTAACAAGACAAAGTCAAAGGGGTCCTTCTTCAATGGAAAATTGTCCATATAAGTCTCATGATAACTTATAAGCTTTTATCATCCCAGCATAAGAGGAAGGTCACTGATGTGATCATGTCCTTCTTAACTGCTCCTAGGTCTCATGGACCATCCCAGGAGAGAAGAAGATCACACATCAACACGTCTTGGTACTTAACCAAGAACTTGCCTGGTCCTAGACCAGGATACCCCAGAACACCTCTGGGGGCCGTAGGTTACAACTAGGGTCTTATCCACCAAGGATCAACCCAAGCACTAAGCAAGGATTCCCTGGAACACATTCAGAGGCCCTAGAACACATCTAGGGACTTATATCATCAACCACCAAGGTACACAACCAAGGATCGATCCAAACAAGGATTCCCTGGAACACATCCAGGGGTCCTAAAACACATCTAGGGACTTATATCATCAACCATGAAGGAACACATCCAAGGATCAATCCAAGCACCGAGCAAGGGTTCCCTGGAACATATACATGGGCCCTAGAACACATCTAGGGGCCTATTGATTGGTCCTTGACCAAGAACCCCAGCAATATACTGGGGGCCCTCACTAAAGTCTTTTTCCATGGCTCTAATTGATTGGTCCCAAACCAATAAACCCCAGGAGTGTAATGGGGGCCCTAGATCTCAGCTAGGGTCTTTTCCATCCTTCAGAGAATGCCTCTTGCAGTTGCATTAATTTCAACAGTGACCTCCATAGTAACCTACTCGAGACAAAGACAACAACCAAGAACATCTCCTAGAAGAGATCAATTTCATCTTGTAAATAAGTGCATCATTAGTACTAAACAATGAACATTTACAAAATGATCATTGTACTAACAATATTCAAAACATTTGATAGCAAAAGTACTTGGCAGTAATAGAACTCTAAAGAATGTTGTCTGAGTTACAATATTTATTTAAGATTCAGCAATACAAAAATATCAAACCTGATATGCAAACCTGGAGTCTTAATTGCTAGGGAGGGTGCATTATTCCTCTGGATGCACTAGATCCAATGATCCCTTTGTCATTGCTTGGACAAATGTCCTTTTGCCAAGTGTACATCTCCTGCAAACACCCTCATTATATAACTTATATACAAGTGTGTACCTCTGAAATTTGTAGAACCATCCAGCTTGTGTTCTAATCTCAAGGTTTGCGCAACTGGCAACTGCGACTGTGCAGTGGCAATATTTCAACTAGCTCTGAAACCATGTTGGTGTTTACATGATTCTCAGATCTGATAGTTATTGCCTTATGATTAATAACAAGATTCACTTTCATACATCAGTGATCATAGAATAACTATATACTAGAAATCTCAACTATAACAATGCAGCGGAAATAACAAGCTCTAGAAATATTAACCATGCACAGTAGACACAAGAACACAAGAGTTATCCCGAGAAACCCAAACTTGGGAGAAAACCCAGCAACCTTTATCTAGAAGAATTCAGCCCAAGATATTACCAGTACATCACCATCAATAGCCAAAATACCATACAAAGAAGATCCTCCCCAAGGCTAGCATCACCAAGACCTAGCTCCTAAATAATATGACCAAGAAAAACCAAGCAAGAGCTTCTCCAAGTGTGGCGCACTCTCCAAGATAACTAGTAACCCAAAAATAGCGAAACTGCCAAAACTACAACTACAACTGCCTTGTGCACACTGCAGAAGGAGTTGTCTACCTGTCAAAATGAAATGAGCCACTCCTATATTTATACTGATCTGGGCGCCAATCTGGGGCCGACTTCTTATTTATGAGTTTTCAATTTTATTATATTTTTCTGTCTTTTACTGGTGGGGTCGACTTCTCTTCCTGGGTCTTCAACTTCTTCCTGGGGCTTCTGTAATGGTGTAGATGGGTCTTCTTGTACTTTCTTGTGGAGAATGACTGCTCAAAGTTGCAAATCTCCAACATTTATGTTTTCTAATTTCGACGGAAAGGGCCAAAACATAGAACAATTAGACAATGTCTTTCTTTTCTTCTTCTCTTCTTCCTTTTCTCGCTCTCTATAGATTGTCTACTCTGGATTTTCATTTGTTTGTGACTTTTCCTTTTGAGGTATTGCTTCATCCACTCTTACATCAATACTACCTACAACCTTGCGCAGTCTTTTGTTGTAGCATTTGTAGGCCTTGCTTCCAGATGCATAGCCAAGAAAGATACCTTCATCTGTTATGGAATCAAACTTGTCTAAATTATCTTCATTTCTCTTTATATAGCACTTGCTCCCAAATACTTTGAAGTATTTGATTGTAGTTGGTCTACCTTTCCATAATTCATAAGGTGTTTGGTTGTTGTTCACTCTGATTTGTGCTCTATTCAAAATGTAGACTATTGTGTTGAGTGTTTCTCTCCAAACGTTGTCTGATTGGCTTCATTCAACATTGTTCTAGCCATTTCTTGTACAGTTATGTTCTTCCTTTCTACAACTCCATTTTATTGTGAAGTCCTCGCTACCGAAAAATGTCTCTTAATTCCATGATTCTCACAGAATTCATCAAATTCATAAGAGGTTAACTCACCTCCTCTGTCTGATCTTAAGCACTTGATTTTTAAATCAGTCTCATTTCCAACTAGGGCTTTGAAAGCTTTAAACTTCTCAAATGTTTTAGATTATTCTTTAAGAAGTGCAACCCATGTCATTGTTGTGTAATCATCAATAAGCAACATAAAATAACTCTCACCTTTTAAAGTTTGTGTTCTTGCTAGCCCGTAGAGGTCTGTGTGTACAAGTTCCAATGGCTTTGATGTTGAGTACTCCTTTGTTTTGAAACTAACTCTCGTATGCTTCCCGTGCTGACATGGCTTGCAAATAGTGTTGGTAGGTTTTGAGATCCTTGGCATATCTCTTACTGCTTGTGTCTTGTTGAATTTGACTAGATTGTCAAAGTTTATATGACCCATCCTTCTATGCCATAACCACTTTGCGTTTACATGTCCCATACAACATTTTTCTCCTTTGACTGCATAGAGAACTTATACATTGCTCGAGGTTCTATTTGCATTTGTCGCTAATCTTCCTGAACCTGCTTTCCTTATCTCACATCCTTTAGAATGAAATGTGAGGTTGTAACCTTGATCACACATTTGACTGACACTTAGAAGATAGTGTTTTAACCCTTCAACATACAAGACATTCTATGTTTTAGTCTTTTCATTATCAAGACTAACGATTCCTTTTCCAACTATCCTTACAGAAGCATTATCCCCAAAGGTAACGTTGTCTCCTTTTTCCTCCTTTAGGGTGAGAAATTTGTTCTGATTTCTTGTCATGTGTTTTGAACATCCATTATCAATGTACCATTGGCTTTCTTCGTCTTGAGCATACATTGCAAGTCCACATTCTTCCTTCTTTGGTTCTTCTTGTCAAAGTTTATATGACTAGATTGTCAAAGTTTATATGACCCATCCTTCTATGACATAACCAGTTTTCGTTTACATGTCTCATACAACATTTTTCTCCTTTGATTGTATCGAGAATGTATACATTGCTCGAGGTTCTATTTGCATTTGTCGCTAATCTTCCTGAACCTACTTTCCTTATCTCACATCCTTTAGAATGAAATGTGAGGTTGTAACCTTGATCACACATTTGACTGACACTTGGAAGATTGTGTTTTAACCCTTCAACATACAAGACATTCTATGTTTTAGTCTTTTCATTATCAAGACTAACGATTCCTTTTCCAACTATCCTTGCAGAAACATTATCCCCAAAGGTAACGTTGTCTCCTTTTTACTCCTTTAGGGTGAGAAATTTGTTCTGATTTCTTGTCATGTGTTTTGAACATCCATTATCAATGTACCATTGGCTTCCTTTGTCTTTAGCATACATTGCAAGTCCACATTCTTCCTTCTTTGGTTCTTCTTGCTTCCTTTTCCACACCTTTGTGTATTATTCTCTATGCTTGGTAAGAACATCTTCTTCCCTATTTTGTTTAGGAGACTTTATTATGTTTCTTGTACAATCACGTGTTATGTACCCATAGTTATTCCACTTATAACAATAAGTATTGTAATCAAATAGGGGAGAAAATAAATTGTAGTTTCTATCAACAAACCCATGAGAACTTCTGGTTTTATTGCTCACATAATCATTCTTTGAGGTCTTATAAGAACCTTTATTTCTATCTCTCATGTGATCGCTTCTTGCATAAGCTCTACAATCTAGTGCTTTATGACCAAAATTATTGCAAGAAAAACAATATCCAAGAAAGAGATTTTGATACCGGGTTGGAAAAGGCCTTCTTGGTGGAACAACTCTTCTGAACTCATTCTTGTTGTTCTTGTGAGAAGAATCAGGTTTTTGTTGGTCATCATTTCCTTTCATGTTGCTTTCATTGTTGATGGAGCCTTTGAGAATATTAGCATAGCTTTTAGGCTTTTCTTCATTTTCCTTTACTGATGGCTTTATGACTTTATTGCTTGCTTCTCCCTCGAGGGTCTGTTGTTTTTCATCCTAGCCAAGACATGTCTTGATGAATGGTGACCTTTTGGTTACTGAGAATATTATCTAAAGATTTCAGTACTCAAACGATTTCAACCTCTAGCTTCTCGCAATTTTCTTCCTTTTCTTTCAGCTGGCTTCTCACCACTTCTATCTATTTTGCCTCTTCTAGTTGAGTCTTCGGGATGATAATTGTTTCTTTGTTTCATCAAGATCATGATCCTTCTTTTCATATTTTTGTAATTGCTCTTTTTTCTTTTTATTCTTTCCCCTAAGTCTATCTATTTCTTCTAAAGCACTAGCGAGTTATGCTTTAAGATTCACTTCCCCATCAATGTTTTCTTCTTCTGAATCTGATTTTTCTTTCTAATTGTCTTCATTTTCTGTATCAATAGACTTTGTATCCATGGCCATGAAGAGGAATTCTTCTTGACTAGCCATGTGTTCTCCCTAGATTTTCCTTCCAGTGGTTATACTATTTCCAAAGGAACTCGCTCTGATACCAATTGTTGAACTTAAGCTTATACYGAGTCAAGGGGGGAATCAATATAAGATACTTTTTACTTTAAATGAGCATTCATCAATCATTCATTAACTTTAAGACAATAAATCCATGTAAACTCAAATCACAATACGCAGAGTTTAATTTGGAAAACCTTGTGGGAGAAAACCACAAAAATTTATCTTTATAAAAGCTTGAAGGCACCAACCTACTAGAGACATCGATCTCTTTAGTTGAGCACCAACTCAGCAAGATATCGTGTAGGCACCAACCTATTAGAGACATCAATCTCTTCAGCTGAGGATCAACTCAGCAAGATATTGTGTAGGCACCAACCTATTGGAGACACCAATCTCCTCAACTAAGAACCAACTCAATAGGACTTGTATAGGAAGCTATCTAATATCTTCACACACAGAGTATTTCTAACTTCATCGATATGCTTCATACTTCATGCATTTCACAACATCATCATACCCTCAACTTTCATGCTCCAACGCCTCTCCTTGCTTCATACCCCAGACATAGCTTCAAACCCTAGTCAAATTTAGCCTTCATGCCCTAGCGAACCTCATAACATCATTCCCAAAATACAATTCCGGACTGCAACATCACAACCTCAAAACAACGCACTTTACAACATCATAGACCTTAGTCCTTCATAGCACACCCTTAAAACTCCAAGAAAACTCCTCTTACACACCTTTAGACCCCAAGAATACTCCCCAGCTCCTCTTGTGCACCTCAGATCTCTTCTGCGCACTTGTACTTGCTCTTCTTACTTGGATACTCTTCAAATGCACACATCTATCCTGTATTTATAGTGTCTTTGCATTCACTTATGCGGTCGACTTGTAAAAACTGGTTGGGCCAACCTGTACTTTATGGTTGGGCCAACTTGACAGAATGTTTCATCTCTCCTTGTTTCTAAGGAGTTAGAAGGAGTGCCATATACCATTGGAAAGGTCTCGGGATAAGCTTTTCAACCATATATCCTATGCTCCCATTTGAGCTAGGTCTTCAGAGTAAAAAGGCTTTCAAAGATATGTTGGATTTTCAATGAGCTATGGCTCATGTATTCTCTTTAAAAAATTTGTTTAACTTTTACTTGAACCATAACTACTGCAGCAAACCAAGATCACAAGAAGAATAACCATGCACAAGAACACAAGAAGTATCCTAGGAAACCCTTATCAACAAGGGAAGAAAACCCCGTCATTCCTTTGTTATATTCCTCGAGAGAAAGACCTCCCACACCATCACCAAACCTAGCACACAAGAGGGTGTTGTAATTCTCATAATTTCAGACCACAACTTCTGAAATCATGAGATGACACAATGATAAGTGTGTTTCCTCAATGGGGATTCACCTTTATTTATATAAGA
>JASDQU010311984.1:0-13542 GCA_032191745.1 Picea mariana | reverse complement strand
AGAAGGAGAGTACTTACGGCTTGATAATGATCACACCGGGTATATAGGGAGGAAATGCAGGAATAATTTTTCCATAAGCTATTTTGTAGGTTGTTTTTGAGTTTCGTGGATGGCCTATGTAGATTGTAGGGGGTAGTTATGAGGGAAGGTGGTGGAATGTCCTACCAATGATAGATGGAGTGTGCGGAACCATCCTAGGAGGGAGTGATGTTGTGATGATAGGAGTATTGAGGATGCTACCATTTTGTGTCAAGAATGGGTCACTTGGGAGTTGTGTGGTCTCATGATTGTTAGAAGGTGAGAGGGAAGGTGAGAGTGGTAGTGGATGGCTTGAGGACACCATTGTTGGTAGGCTCTAATATTTCATTATATTTATGGAATAGACATAACGTGGTTCCATTAAAAGTTTCACTATTGTTAGGAGGTTTTAGTTGGTTCAAAAAAACAATTAACATTTCATTCATGGTGAGTACCTCCTTGTTAAAAAAATATGTAATCCTTCATATTTAGATAAGGCCTGAAGGTTTCCTTTGTTTTTGTGATCCTCTTTGTTATTAAGAGATCATATATGTTGTGTGTTTCTCGTATAGTGTCTATGTTCCTCTTTGCTTATGCCTCTCAAGCCTTCAATGCAATTTGGATGGAAATATGAACTTTCTTCAAAGTGTATGAACAAGAAGGAAACCACATTAGTAGAGAACTTCAAACATAGCTCTCATGTGCTAGTACATTATATATGCAATGCTCACATAAAAAAATTGTCATGGAAAGAAATGAGGTTGTAACCACCTAATTCAAGACAGGTTAATATTGATATTTAATTCATGCATTTTATCTCTTCCAAATTAGCATTGGCATTGCCTATTTCAAACAAAGAAGCTTGGAGGGAAGGGAAGAGGGGGAAAAGGGAAAAGGAAGCAACCCCTCTATACATGCATGTACCTAGTTCATGTACCAAATGGGGGCTTGTTTTTTGTGCTTAGCTACATTAAAGAATGTTATCTTAATCCATTTTAGCACTTCCTTTGAAGACAATTGGAGTCTTGCATTTATCTAGTCAATACTGATATTTCTCCCATTCTAGATACCTTAAACAAAAGAAATTAAATAACATCAGCTATGATTACAAGCTTAGTCACCCAGTGTGGTGATTTAAAAAAAAAAATGATTGAATTTTGTCAAATCTCAGGTAGTGGCCATATATATCTATGTGTGTGTGTATGTGCACGTGTGCATAGTCTTGACATTTAATTTGACATATTTTGAATCAAATTTGAAACTCAAAAATATTTTTATTTTTATTTTTTATTTTTAGTATTGAAGTTCTAATAAAATTTGCAAAATTGTCTTTATCAAACTTAATGGTAAATTTATTATATTTTTTTGCACAACATACATTTTTTTAATTCCATTGTCCCTAAATTCAAACACAAACAAGAACTAGTTTACTTATGCTAAAAGTACTTTGTTTTCAATTTCATTGTCCCTAAATTCAAACACAAACAAGAACTAGTTGACTTATGTTAAAAGTACTTTGTTTTCAATTTCATTGTCCCTAAATTCAAACTCAAACAAGAACTAGTTGACTTATTCTAAAAGTACTTTGGGGGCACAGTTTGAAACTTGTTTGTTATACTTTCCCCCTATAGTCAAGGATTGTGACCTTGCAAATCAAGTTATCCTATACCTTACAAATAGGGAAGCTTGGGAATTGGATGTGAGATATTTTAAGGAATCACGAAACACACATCATTAATTGGTCTAATTTTCTAGAGAAAGGGGTCTTAGTACTTGTTATTGGATGGTTTTGATATCAGTTAATGATAGAGCATTGGAAGTTGTCAGCATCAACAATTCTAAGTTTGTCAACATTGACATAACTAAAGTTGTTGTAGGAAAAAGAAATATTGTTGGTTTCAGGAGGAAGGTCAATAATGTCACTCTGGGAAAGGCCATCACTATTGAAGAGGAATCCATTGAAGCTACCAAAACAAAACGCAAGTCACAAAACATGAATATGTTTTTGTCATTAATCGTTGAATGTAATGATTATAAGAAGTTAAATTACTAGTAATTGATTCTTGGTAGGGAGATTATTTTAAGTGGCACAAGGGGTGTTGAAGGAGTTATTTGGCTTCTAAATGGTAGATCACTTGAATAGTCAATTGGGCACAAAAAATAGTTCTAGGTGACCAACAAAAGGCATGAAATAGTTGCCCGCTCGTCATTGGTTTTGACTCAACCGAGTGAGTGAAAGGCGTGGCAAGAGAGCGAGTTAGACTCGCGAACGATCAGCAAGTAAAGGACCGATCCTTTAGCGCCATTACTGTTGCGAGACTGGTACTTGGCGGTTCACGAGCAACATATATACTAAGGTTGCCCATCCCTCGTTACCGCAATCCCCCGCAATTACTCAATTCGTTAGCGAGCGTTACTATAGAGAGTTATACTAGAAAGGTTAGCTCTCAAGGCACGGGGGGGGTTCAGTTACAGTGCAACTATACAAAGCCATATCTTTGGTATATCTTCCTTGTAATTGTGCTAGCAATTGTCACAAACATCAATGTTAATGAAATTTTGGAGGTTTTGTTCTTTGAGATTTTTTTTTCCTTTGGGATTTGAAAAAGGGTGTATCTCATTTTTCTATGTGAATGTTGTTTGTGCCAATGTTTAATGATTGAGCAGATGATATTGTGTTTATAATATTCAATTGCCCTTTCTTAATCCTTTTGGTTTCTAAGACAAAAGCTCTATGATATTTTGATATTGTTTCTATAGTCATGTTTTAGGAGATTATTTAATCTACTATAAGTGGTTTCATTGGTTAGAAATGAG
Source organism: Picea mariana (assembly GCA_032191745.1). NCBI lineage: Eukaryota > Viridiplantae > Streptophyta > Pinopsida > Pinales > Pinaceae > Picea > Picea mariana. Next base: position 10,707 of record JASDQU010311984.1, on the reverse strand, counting down.
CTAACAATGATGAATTAAGATCTCATCATTGAGACGAGCTTCTATCTTTCCATAACCATTTGGATTTAGGATATGTTGAGACCTCAACACACCCTAAAATTTTCAATAAATTTTGGGTACCGATGTCTTATTTTCCCTTTGAAGTTTTGGTTTCTTTCATTATAAACTCTTTTTTCCTTCTAATTTTGATGAAATTATCTCAACAATTTTTTTAAATGGACCATAACTTAAACTTTCCTTTTAAAAAAAAAATTAAAACACATTGATTTGAAAGTTTAAAATTGCTCCATTAGCATGTTCATCAGGATGAAAATTAACTTTTCCCAATACAATGCTCCAATGAAAAGTAGAAAATTACTTCGACGAAAAACACAAACTTACTCCTATTCAAGTGATGTATCATCTCTTATATACTTTGCTATGTTTTTGAACTTCTAAAATCAGGGTGAAAATGAACTTTGGCTATATTATTTTTTTCCTATCGATGCAAAATTTTAAGTATTATAAGTATTCTTTGATCATTGGAGAGACCATAAACTTTCCACATAGTACATTTTTCAAGGAAAATTGTATTTCTATTGTTTCTAAATTTTCCAAAATGTAATTGTTGATCTTCTCGTTGATCAAAACACAAAGTATGACTGATATTTGCATTGCTAGTTTTACAAACTTTGTGTCAAAGTTTAGATGTAGCCCGTCGTTAGATACATCGCATCGCCATAAATGTTTGGAGAATGTGTATATAAAGTGTACCATACGGATTGAATATGAAAATGTAACAAAATCCAACTAAATATCACTTACATATAATCCATTATGATAAAGATTTTCAAAACATTTATATGACATCATTTTCACTCACCCATTTCATGCTTATAGTAATTTTTTTGAGCCTTTTTCTACTTGAGTGAATTGATCTCCAAGTTCATCATGAGAGTTTGTTTTAAGATTTGATAATCCTAGATTAAATTACCCTTTGCACAATATCCATTGTAGTGTTTATCAAATTTCTTCATACAACACTTTGCTCGCAAGTTTTCAATACTTTTTGGTTATAAATCTCTTGTAACTAGTTGAATTTTCAAATCTAGAATAATTTTACTCAAATACTCTAGGTAATTTTTAGAATACTTCATGTTTTTAATTTTCTTACTAAACCATTATAATATGTTTTTGGATGAGCTTGAAAGTTGAAGTAAATTGTTTTTTTTGTTTGAAAGCATAATTTTTATCTTGTAAAATTGCTAAATAGATTTAGAAACTGTCAAATCTATAGAAAAAATAGAAGATTTATAATGTCATTTTCATTGTTTTTTTTTAATTTCTCCAAATGTGTGCCTCCACAAAAGTATTCTTCTATAACACCTAAGAAATCACTAAAAGGAAAGAAATTCGTGAGTAAACCTATGGAACAATTAGACACTAAAATGGAATCTACCCATGAACAATTTGTTTCTATAATTCAATTGTCCAAGCTAAATATTGAGCCTTTGAAGCTAGTATATAAAGATATAGAAGCACAAATCAACCCTCAAATCCCCTTTCTTGGGGAGAAATCTACACAAGGATTAGGGAACAGGATTACCCTGATGTGATTCCTCCTAGTGACGCAAACATAAGGAATGTTGATGATGACATGGTTCTCATCAACATTAGAAGGCCTCATCTCCACTTTATCGTAGCAAGGACACCCATAATGTGTTGCTCAAAAGTAGTAGAATGGATTATCACACACACTAATGTGGATACCAAAACAATTGTCAATGATGAGGAAGGATGTATAGGATCATATCAAGACTCAGAGATTGAAAAGTATTACATTTTTCTTCAACCAAAGAAACATATGAACATAGGTTTTGTGGAACAATTCCATCGGGAACATGACATTAAAAATATCCTCACAAATTGGTGGGTAGAGAACAAGAGATTCTTTGGTAAAAAAGATATAATATATGCCATGGTGAATTTAAGAGACCCTTATATTTATGCAGTGGCTCTCATATGTAGACTTTGTGCAAAGAAAAATTGCATTCATTTCAACGATGCATGGATACCATTGGTATATACCATGCTTACTACTAGAAGTGTTTTTAACCGAGTTGCAATATTATCTCATTCATTAAACAAAGCCATAGATAGGAAACAAAAGGCCAGATCTAATACTGGGGTTTTACCCATCTACATGGCCTCATATTTGATGGATTTTATCTATACCATTAATATTTTTCTAGGATTAAACTGGAGTTGGCACATGTCAAAAATACATGCGCATGTTCGTTGTAAGATAGTGTGGGAAAATAAGTACAAGAGGAAATATGCTCGGTTATGTGATTATTTCTTGGCACCCCTATACAAACTGATATTTTGCAAGGAATGTCCTAGACTGAGCAGGGAAGACATGAGGTTGCTCAAAAGCATTGGAAACCGATACTTACAAGAGGACTAGACATATTTGAAAATATATGGGATAATTTTTTCCCCTCCATCTCTTGCGAAAAATTGTGCACAATAGATTGATATTGGATGAGAATACTTATCAAAATTCAAGGCATCATTAGCAAAATTTGCAATAAAGAAGAATTTTATACCCTGGAAGAGTTGGGGAGAGTGCTAAAAAAAGCACATGAAGGACCCTCAAATTGACACAAGGTTAAAGGATATTATGGGGGGATCTACATTGATGGAAGGACAAAGGGAGTTAACAAAATAAGTTTTTAATTACACCATTGAGGAAGGTAGTAAGATCAAGATGCCCTCACTCCCATTGTCTAATAATGAGATTCATGGGGGGACATTGTTAGAATATCTAGTCAAAAGAATAAGGAATTAATCCTTAAACACCCCTTCCCAATTTGGTCAATGATAAAGGACCGCGCCTTCTAATCATAGTTACAACGCAATATCTAGATATAAGAAGAGGGATAGAGTTATTATACATATATTTGAAGGAGGAATAGAGCAGGACACCCCATACGGGGATAAGAAGACAGTCCAATGTAGCAAGGTCTATTTCACAAGTAGGGATAGAGGTTATCAAGAGAACATAACTGAAAATTCTCAAGGTGATTAGAGCAAGGGAAGCCCCTAAAGAGCCTTCCCCTTGATTTTACTCTCCGTCAATTACTGGGGTCTGGGAACTTCTCGTAAAATTTGTTCCCAAAGACAAAAACATGTTTGTACATAATCTTGATTTTATTTTTGTGTTTGAAACAATGATAATTGAGGTCACTTATATATATGCACATAAATAATTCTTCCCCATTTGGAATTTCAAGTGCACTAGTGCAGTTAGTCATTCAAAAGGACGTGTTATTGGTTGGAAATCCTACTTTGAGCTCAACAATTGTATAGAGTCTRGAAATAACATGACATTATCTCTCTTCTCCAAGGACTTCAATATGTATTTGGATATTTAAATATCTATGGGCCTATGTAACATGAACAACTTTTATAGAAGGATTTGGAAGGGAGGGGATTAATGGAGTTGCCTAATCTCATTATAGTAAATAGCCTCAAGAAATGGGTTCAAAAGGCTATGGAAGATCCCTTAGCAAAATACTTTGATAAAAAAATTTAGGAAGCAAGGCTAGTGGACATTCAACCTAGCAAGCTCTCACCAAAATGGACTAATCAACAAATTGGGCAAGAATTCTTTGAGAAAAATTCGAATCAATTCTTGTTAAAAGAAACTCTTCTATCACAAATAATAGGCATTAGCCTACAGTGGAAGCAAATGGAGGCTTTGAACATTCACATATACTCATAGAACTACAGAAGGGAGTTGGAAATCCCCTTTACCCTTTAAATTCAATCCATTTTGGCTTGGGTATCAATAGTACGTAGATATAATCAATTAAAATGGGACCCTTCTGCCCCTAGATTGGAGGAGTATGAAATGTTCCATTTCCATAGGAACCTCCTCCAAATCAAGGTTGTGACAAAATAATGGATAATGAAGGAATTTGATAATTCCATCTCTCAACGAAAAGGAAAAGAGGAAGGAATTACATACATAGATGACTTAGCTACTCTCAATCCACCAACTAGTCTATTGATTTCCTAATCCACTATATCCCCCTAACCCACTAACATCAATAACTCACTAACCCATGACCACCATTGATCATCTCAATTGTCATCAATAATTGATGTTTACCACCATTGGTTGCCATCAGATATCTGAATCCATAGCACTATCCTTCTACCACCAACATGCAATGCATGCAACATTGTAGAATATAGGACATGATGTGGAAAATGTTGATGCTTAAAATTGAAATTCTAACAACAACATGCAAAAACACTCTTGTTTGGTTGGTCAAGAGGAAAATGGGGATGGAAATACAAGTATTTCTTTGAGCCTAAACTAACTACTTGGGTTGAGGTTGATTTGTTAGAAAAGTTAATGGAGTTGTTTCACCTCAGGGGCATTATATCTCCTTAATGTGTGTGAATGAATTTTATAATGAGCATTGGGTTAGTAGTCAACTATGATTTTAAATGCAAATTAGTGCTCTTTTTCTAAAATTATATTAATGTTATAGCTACCAAAATTTCTTAGATGTTGTCAGTTGGGTCTAGACCGAGTGGTTTTGGGATCAAGTGTTATCCTCCCCACCCAAGTTCTATTCCTGTAAGTGACATGTTGAGATCATAATGAGTTTATTGTTGTAACAGCCTTGTGCCCTAAAGAATCTAGGGTTTACCCTGAGTACCATCCTCGAAATGAGGGGAAAAAAAATTCTTAAATGCTAAAATTAAATGCACTAGAATAGCAAGACCAGTACAAAATTAATTAAATTCGGAAAAAAATTAGATTTGATTGACAAAGATGATATTTATTCATAAAAAGTCTAATTTGAACAACCTACAAATAACCCAACCGGGCTCACAACCAATTAGGATCCCAACAAGTGTGATGTTTCCAAAACCATATGCCACTTGAAACAAATAGATAAGCCAAGACAAGTAAAACCTCAGATGGTGCATAATCCTATGAAGTCACACCCATATTGTCTGGAAGGAGTATGTGTAAACAACTATGTTAGTCTCTAAAAATTGATAGAATTATGTTACCATGAACACAAATAAACAAGTTTACCTTTAGAAGAAAACAATATTGCTTTCAAATCAATGCTTGACCTCAACTTAAGCCATTATGTCACTAAGATTCTATCAATCTACTTGATGGATTGAAACGGCATGGAATTTGACATTCAAGTGCAAAACACAAGCATACATGCTCTCTTTCTTCTTCCTTTATTCAGGGCTCCTTCCACTCCTTTTATAGAGGGACCTAGGATGGTAGTTGAAGAGTCATAATTCTCCCCCGAATTTTCTCAATAAATGAATTTCTAAGTGCAATAAATTAGTTTTAGGGATGATTGGCATCTAGAAGGTCACATTGGTCAAATTGGGTGTAGGCATCTAGAAAAATTAAGAGTCCAATGACTCAACTAGTGTGCACATTTTCCTAAATTTCACTAAATAAAGTCTCTCTTATTCAAATCTTTTAAATACACATTTCTTCAAAATGCATTTGAACCATATTAAAAATAAATAGCTGAAAACTATCTATTTCATTCTTCATTCACCATAAATATTCAAATCTTTTAACTACTCATATCTTCAAAATGCATTTAAACCATATTAAAAATAAATAGCTGAAAACTATCTATTTCATTCATATTCACCATAAATATAAACAAGACACACATATGTATGCATGCATGAAATAAACAGTTGTCAATTGTCAAAATATTACAATCCTCCATATTTAAAATCCTATAGCTACATTAGGTTCGTGCCTTTTTGTTCCCAGCAATCTAAAAACATCAAAATCCATCAACTAATCACATAGAGAAGTTTTTGGAGTTTTCTCTTGATATATAGCAACATAAGCATCTTTGTTTAGATATATAGCAACATAAGCATCTTTGTTTAGAGAAGTTTTTGGGGTTTTCTATTGATATATAGCAACATAAGTATCTTTGTTTAGAAAAGTTTTTGGAGTTTTCTATTGATATATAATAATATAAGTAGCTTTGTTAAGAAAAACTACACCTTATTTTTGAGCAAGAATCTAAATCCACTTAGAAATCTTAATTGTAACCTTTTCTTAAACTGCTAGTAATGCCAAAATAATATGTCCTCTAAAGCCTACTAGTCATTTCCAGAATTGCTATTAATTAATTGCACATTCAACTCATGCAACTACTCACTAGAAACCAAAATAATATGTCCTCTAAAGCCTACTAGTCATTTCTAGAATTGCCATTAATTGCACATTCAACTCATGCAACTACTCACTAGAAACCATGCACAAACAAACATCATACATGCAATGGTTTGGAGTGCAGCTAAGATAGATAAATAATAATAACCATATGTGAAGTGGAGAGGAGTGCAAGAGAAAAAAAAAAAATGTGGTTGGAAATTATATTGGCAGTATCCATTTCCACTTCAACTGGCATGGAAGCTAGCCTAGAAAAGTTGTTTTAACTCAGCACTAGAAAAAACACCAATCTTAAAGCATGGCAAGACTATCTATGCAACGGAAACACCATCTTTTTCCTGCATAACAAGCTGGGATATTTCTCCCATCACCCAACACTTCCGTTTATGCAAGTCTTACATGTGTGGAACTAAACAAAATCAAGTGTGCATTGTCCTTCAACCTATACCAGGTAACAAACATACCCAATAACCATAAAATAAATTGTTACTTCAAGCTTGGGCACAAGCTATAAAACTGGCCAATGTACTAACAAGCTTCCATATACAAACATATGAGTTTAAACCATGGTTTACATCTAAAAACATAAGGGGACTATGCATTTACTCTTCACATCAAATCACCATCAAATCCGAACTCATCTTTGATTCCAGCGTGTAACTATGTCATATGTCCATGAATGGCATGCATGTAACTCACTAACTATGTTGGCCATATATCATTATATGTGAACATCATATTTATTGCAAAGGTACGAGCCAAAAGCCTTCTGTATGCAATTAAAGTCATCTTTCTGAGGGATTGGGCTAACTGGGTAGCAACCTCTTTTTTAGAGTTATTTTTTGGCAGATTTTTTGGCGGCTCCATTTTAAATTTATGATCAATCCAGAATTTTGATCGATGTTCTGAATATCTTGGTTGGTTTAAAGTGTAGCAAAATCCCTAGATTAAAATTTTGAAATGTATAGAACTTTGTTTCATACGAAACTCAGACTATCCCTGAAAATCTGGCCGGATTCAGGTCCATTTTTTTACCCAAAATAGGGATCAGTTTGCTCCCAAGATAGCCTACTCCATTTCTGAGCACATACACATATAATGAAAATATTGTATATTCATGAAAAGCCTTGAAACAATCATAGGCATCTAAATATGTACACCAACAACAATGTTTTGTATAGAGACAATTGGAACAAGCTATATATGCAAGTTCTAGGTATGCATATTTTTGTAAACCAAGGAAGAAAAATCGAAAAATCTATGTATAAACTTCAATATCCAATAGTCACTTCAAGCTTTAGGCTTATATCTCATGCAAGATAACTATCCCACTCTCAACCACGAGCATGCACCGGTCATAGATCTAAAACATTTTTTTCTTAATCCATCAATCAATAACAAAATTGTTGTTCAACACTTCAAATGCTAAGCAATTTAAGACTATTAAAACCTCCATTGCTATCATGTTTATGCCATGATAATGCACATGAAAATGCAGCACATTATGTCAATAACCATGTTGCCTACAACTAAGAAAAATAACACTAACACATACCATGAATTCACACCCAAAAACAACATATCAATTTTAGCAAATGGGTTGCCAACAGAGATTTCAAGGCCAATTTTGAGTTTGAAAATGATGCGGAAGGGTATACAAAGAGAGAGGTCTGTGGGATTTGTCCCAACACAAGTGTTTAATGAGTGTATGCAAACAAAGAGACGGGTTCAAGCCTCAAGCCTAACCCACCTTCAGCGAAATATAAACAAGAACAAAAGTACGTGAATATTGAATAAATCATTCTGTGAAATGTCCATAGATTGGAAATGTGCATTGTGATATATGTGTGAAATTTTCATAGGTTGGAAATGATGTATTTTAATATATCTAAGGTATATTACAATTAGGGTTATAATATAATAATTATTATATAATCATTAATGTGTAATAATGATAAGTCATTTATTTTACCAAAGATATTATTTATCACTCATTGCGTTTATTTATACACGTTTATTGTATGTATTGAATCATGACTAGGATATAAAATAATCCATAATAAATAAGTATTATTTAATATGGATTACTTTATGTATTCATGACGTTCTCATGAAGTGGACCACTAGGTTCACTTCAAGTGGTATTGAAGCGATTTTTTCATTGACCTGTGGTTAAGTATATTTTTTCAGTTGTTATGTTGATCTCTGATCAAGTATATTTTCTCAGTTGTTATGTTGATTTGTGATCAAGTTTATTTTTCCAATTGAATTTTAAAAACGAAGAAGAAGAAGAAGAAGAAAGAGAAAAAAGAAGAAAAAAAAATATATGCAAATAATTTCCAAGTTTGTGACCCAAATAGAAAAGAAAACGTTTTGCAAATAATTCCTTGGTTGGTGGCCCAGATAGAAAAAAAAAAAAATTATTAAAGTATTTTTAAAGTGCATGTGAAGAGGTATAAGTCAAACATGATTCCATAGTTGGCAATTGTTGGCACCCAAAGTTTTGGGTCGCACGTGCACACAAAGGAAATTTTTGCACACTCATCCAGAAGTTTGCAAGCGCATAAGGAGATGCACGAAAGAATGCCATAATGCGCGCATCGAACCAGGTTTTGTTAAGTGGTGCGCCAAGTCTAAAGGTTATCAAGGGCATGTCGGTCCGATTTTTTTTAGTTAATCGCGTCAGTCCGAATTTTATCAGTGGTGTTGGAAATCAAGAAGATGCCCATCGAAAGAAAGAAAAGAATCATCGGGATATCTCTCGGAATGATTGTTGCCAGAAGCAAATGAAGATGAGGGGTGGCCAGAAGATGAGTTGGTCATGCAGTTAGGATTTCCCCTGATGCAAAGAACCTACGTGGAGCCCTAGTAGGTACTTTAAGTGATCCAGGTGGATATCGGTGGCCACCCACCTTTTCCAACTGGCTCAAAACAATTTTCTGGAAATTTTGGTAATTTACTATTTTTAGTAGTTTTTAATTTCCAGGGCCATTTTGAGGGCCTAAATGAAGGTTTTTCGGGATTGAGGTTCTCAATGATATTCAAAGGCTTTGATTGAGCCCCTAAAATGAATCTCATCAACGATACCTTTCCAATTAGCTATGGTGCGCCCCAAACAGAGATTGTATGCCAAAGTTACGCCCCCAAGAAGTTGATACACTAAACAACCCAAAACGGGGTCCACAAAACGGTTGGTTTTTCATCTTTCGGGGTTAGGATTTTGGATTTTCTTTATGATAAAAATCCCTTTGGAGCCTCATTGTAAAATCATCTTCTTGCAAATGCAAGTAGCGAAAACATCTCTTCTCAGAGATAAGATGCCACCATTCTAGCGAGTCTTTCACTCTGTATTTTTACAGTTTTTGTACATTTTCGCTCATCAATAGAAAATTGTGTATTATTGTATCTCTATGTTTATGGTTGCATATCTGATACATTTCTGTTATATTATTGGATATCCGAGATATCTTTGTACATTGCTTTATTATATCTTCACTCTCATTTCATGCCGAAAATAATTTGGATCAGTGGTATCAGAGCAGGCTGCTCTTGATCGATTTTTTTTTAGTGCATGTCCCTAACGAGGTCCGAGTATAGCAAGTTGGGTCTCGATCTTGTCTCTCGTGAAGACAATCGCTCTCGCACGTGTAAGAAACCCTTCATGGCGGAACAAAAGAAAAATGACAGAGGAGACAATTCTATCAATCTGTTGCTTGAGCAAGCTCTCACACAACAGAGGGACAAAATGATGGAGAATTTTTCCCACATCCTTCAATGCCTATCGATAGAAACATGTGCATCTTCATCAAACAACCACTTTGGAAGCACCTCTCCTTTTAGGGTACAGGTTAATTTTGATATTCTCTTATTTGAAGGTCAGATAGATGCGAATGCACTAAACAAATGGTTAAACCTGCTAGAAGGATATTTCTTTGCTCACCATTTTTTCGACAGGGAAAAGATCACCTTCGCACTCCTTAAAGCTCTCCCCCATGTCAAACATTGGTGGGAAACTTACTGGGAGCAAAATTCCATAAAAGAGTCTGGAATATATGGGGTTGATCCCACTTGGGATTGTTTTGTGGACGCAGTAAAGGAACAGTATTACCCTGTTGGCAACTATGAGGACCGGTATATGAGATGGACCACGTTGCGGCAAGAGAGGGGCCAAGCAATTTCGGAGTTCACCAATACCTTCCATACCTTGCGCACCAAGCTGGGTATTAAAGACTCTAAACGAAACTTGGTTCTGAAATACCATGGGGCTCTACACAGATACATCCAAACTGAAATGGATTTTTTGGACATCTCATCACTCAGTGTTTCTTATTGATATGTTGTTAAAATTGAGCAGAAATTTAAGCACCAGATCAAACGAGATTTTGGGTCTACAAATTTGCAACAACTAAGGTATGATAAAGACGACCCTAACAAACAATCTCCCGAAAACCAGTCCAAGCCATAGAAAAAGA
>JASDQU010311980.1:0-12350 GCA_032191745.1 Picea mariana | reverse complement strand
AGATGATAACTAAATTAACATCAAATCTTGGATTGTGGCAAGAACATTCATCACCCTACTACCCCCAAGCAAATGGTCAGGTGGAAGATGTAAATAAATCTCTTAAGACCATCCTGCAATGAACGATCAACTCAGCCAAGTCAAATAGGCATTTGATGTTATACTCAACATTATGGTCTTACCAAATTTCTGTTAAGACTGCAACCAATTTCTCACCTTTTCAACTCGTTTACAGGCTGGAAGCAGTCTTGCCTATAGAATGTCAGATCCCGTCCCTAAAATTGGCAGTATAGTTATTTCCAGAGACTTCTCCACTTGAAGAACAATTATTATACCTTGAGCGGCTCAATGAGTAGCGTCATGATGTGGCCCTAGCCAACGAGGCTCACAAACACAAAGTCAAGTGTCAGTATGATCGGTCCATTTGTCCTCAAGTTTTCTCTGAAGGCGACCTTCTCCTGGTCTATGACCAAGATAAGGACCCCCTAGGGGCAGGAAAATTCAAACCCATGTGGTTTAGACCTTTCATCGTAAAAGAAGTTCTAAAAAAGGGTGCTTATCATCTGGTTAACTTTGAGGGAAATGCTTTGGTGGATCCTCGAAATGGGCTCTACCTCAAGAGGTATTACTCATAGGTAGGTCACCTTGGGTAACTTTTTGTAACATATGTATAGTCTTTGTACTATTACTTTCTAGCTTCTTTTAGTATTATGGACGTGTCATTTTTTATGTTATCTTTTGCCACTGTGGCATATGTCAAGTGAATCAAAGGTGTTCATTGGGTACGTAGACGGTGCTAGCCGGCACACTCGGAGGCTTGCCTCTGCAACTTGGGTAATTTTTACACCTCGAGGCTAGTTATTATCGTCCGGAGGTATATGCTTAGGCGACACCACAAACAATGTCGTCAAGTACAGTGCAGTTATTGAGTTACTTCGTGATGCCCTGTCATTTGGTATCTCTCATCTCTGGGTCTATTTAGACGCTTAGTTGGTTGTGTCTTAGTTAAATAGAGTCTACCGTGTTCATGATCCGAATTTACATCAACTATTCCTTAGGGTAAATCTCTTAGAATGAAGCTTTGATTATATTACATATTTTCATGTTCCTAAGAGATTAAACCAAGTTACAGATACTCTAGCCAATCAAATTTTAGACTGGCATCTCGCACACATATAAAAAGACATACACATAAACATGTAAATACATTTTTAAAGGAAAATATGATCCATAAGACACAAAAAGACATAAAAATCCATATATAATATCATAAGCATCAGAGTACATAGGTGGACGCAAGCACCTCAAAAAATATGACCAATAATGAGTCATGGGGATTATGCCCTCAAAATATATATACAGGTGGAGCTATCAAAGTCTAGACTAACTAAAGGTAGGGACTATGGGCACTGTTGTAATAATCAACAGTGTTTTCCAAATGCCAAAACAGTCGGACCCACTTCTGTGGTTCCCCCACTACATGAGGTTGCATGGATGGTGGCATATCCTCAATATTTTCCATAGGGATGATGCGAGCGAGCGAGGTAAAATTTTGCTCAACTCGTCTCAAAACCCTCTTAGTCTCACTGGATGGAAGCTCTCTCGCTGCTATTGGTCCCCCCTACAATGACAGGTGCGACCTCTAGTTGAGGATGATGCCTGCTCCTTGCATAATCTATAGGTCATGAGGGTCCCACATCTACACACAATAGACATGTATCTGTCAAATACTTTGGTGTAAAAAAATTATATATACAAAAAAAACAACATAAAAATTATATATGTTTCAAAAATAAAATGATGCAAACTTACCCATCTTGCCTCGCTCCTTTCCTGGAGGTACAGGGATCTCGGGATCTCTCAAGAAATCAATCCCAGCATAGGGATAATCCTCTATGGTTGTGATCTGCCACGACAACCAAGGAAAGAAGTTGTCATCAAAGGACTCATTATCCTTCCACCACCCTGTTGTGGAAACAACACTGCCCATCTTCAAACCGCAGGAAGAGAGGCTTGATGTCCTCATACCACCACTCAAGGATTGAAACTAGGAACTCTTTCAAAGAAGAAAGAGCATAGAATCATCCCGAACCCAAAGTTCCTCTGCATCCGCAACCGACAATTTGTCAGCTACCTCTTCATACAATCTAGCAGTGTAGTGCTCCTATAAAATATTTGTTCATTTAAGCACTGGACTACACATTTCATCTATGCATGGGATGCTTGATGTAGAGCTGCAGAACCAGTCATCCACCCAATAAGAAACACAATCGCCTGTAGTGATAAATCGGTGATCCTACTTATTGGCACCTGTGAGTTGGATCAATCTGTACCAGCCTCACAATAAATTCCTATCAATTCCAATATATTATGAGGCCCCGAAGGAAATATCTGGAAATTGACTGGTTCCCCTCTCCTAGAGAGGCCAATCAAAAAGTATATATCCTCTGTAGTAGGCACTAGTGGTTGCCCCTCTAACATAAAATCTTTTGCATCAAGGTGCCAGTATTCAACCAAGACATTCAATAGCCTAGGTTGTGCTCTCATGAAAGGACACATAAAAAACTTGAGCAAGACACATTGCATTAACACTGCCACAGCATTAGGGTCTTCCCCAACTAGTGCGTTGATATATTCATGCTCTCGTTCTCTCCATTGTGCATACATCCTGCACATGGGCAAATTTTCAGAGGGTTAGGCCTTTCCTTTTAAACCTTTTTGCACTCATGGGAGGTCCACGCGGAATGTTTTGATGACAGTCACATGTACATGCACTCTGACATCATACAAAGCGAGTGTACATGCAGGTTGTCAAAGGACAGCCTGCATGGACCTAGGGACGACCTTTTAAAGTTTGACGCCCCCCAAAGAAACCAAATTAAATTCATAAATAAAGAATTAAAAATAAAAGGGAGGTAGTTTATACTTACTTGGTCCAGACGGATGGTCATTTCGTCCACTGTAGCTCCTAGAATCACCACTTTTATCAAAGGGGTTTTTTTTCTCCAGAGTCAATTTCCAAATTAGCAATGGTGATAATGAGCTGCCAGCTTCTATTTATAGACTTTTTGGCCCTTTTTTGTCACTTTTTTGGCCCCCCTTATCATTTTCTTTGAATTGAAAACCATTTAGAGTGATTCAGGAGTTTCTTTGGAAGGTTACGATCGGGTATCAGGACATTTTTTTTTTAGTTTTGGGTCACTTTTGACGATCCGTGGGAAAAACCTCAGATGGTCAACTTGAGCATATAAGTTAAGTTTCCACCCCTACGTTTGTGTCTCTTTGTTTTTATCCCTTTTTCATAGGATCGATCCCATCAGGTTGCGACACGGAACCATCATGCTACTTTATAAGTGTCGTGATTTGGTGGTAGAGCTTACCAGAACATGGATTCCCTAGGTAGATCCTAGTTTCATTATGGTGTCCATGCTATCAATAATGACTGTAGGCTCGGGAGTTATTTTAGTTTTTCCTGATTACGAGTTTTGAGCCTCATTTGCATGACTCTTTATCACTCTTGACCTCACCCACGAGACTCCCAAAACATAATGGGTCTTCTTTGAAGACCTTTTCAAACCCTCTAAACATGAAAAGGTTGTCGAGTGATCTTGTGGCCTTTCATGCTCGTTAAAATGAAATTTGAAGTCACGTCTATCCAACGATAGTTTACCCCTTTTTCGATTTGGATTGTCAACTATAAGAACAAAGGTATACTCTAGAGGCATTGAACCTCTGGAAGAGTATTCTCAGGAATAATTTTAACCCTTTTTCGGGCTTGAGGGACTAAATTTACAAAAAAGGAACCCCCACGGAGTCCATAATTAAGATCTTTTCAGAATCCCTAAAATTGAAAAGATCGTCGAGTGATCTTATTCTTTCACACTCGTTAAAATGGTTCAGAAGAACATACCTGACGGAGTCCATAGTTAAGCTTTTTTCAGACTTCTTAAAAATGAAAAAATGGCTGAGTGATCTTGTCTTTATCACACTCGTTAAAATGGTTTTGAATAGACATCTTGTAGTGCTAGTTTACCCCTTTTTCGAACTGACTAGACTGCCTTTGAAAAAGGTACCCCAGTGGAGTCTCCTTTTACATTTTTCAAACTCTCTAAATATGAAAAACCACCGATCTTACCTTCTTTGGGCTCATTAAACTTACATCGAAGGACGTTACCATTGTTTGTTTTTTTAACCACGTTTTCATACCTACGTCTTTGGTTTAATGTCAGCTCCATGTTTCTCTCAACTGAACCATCTGAAGCATGCCTTATATGCAAGCCCTGTAGCAATTTGCCTCTACGTCTTGACACCTTTGGCCCCAAGAGGGATTTTTCCCGAGTGTCCTTGCTTTGAACATCAGTCTTTTCCTTGCACCTCTAACTTGTATGTTTACGACACTCATCCCTCCTTTGTAACGTAACATTCTTTTATTCTTTTTCAAGCCTTCCAAAATTATTGAAAAAGAAAAAAAAAAATCAAATATACCCCAAAAAGAGGAAGGGAAAAGTATTTTCTTTTTATTGGTAGCACAATGAGTCACCCTTGGACAAATCACATCCTTGCATTTGTTCGTCAAGCCCTAGGTTTTAATATGACCTTAAGAAGTTGTTCTCGCTACATTGAGCTGTTTCCTCCTCTGTTCGGTTACTCTTCCAAACATATGGAGAGTTTGCATTGCCTCCTACCTCGTGAACTTATGTTAATACCATGCTACCTGAGTCTCATCATTTGTCATGCTATTGTCCAAGGGAAGTTCTTACCAAGCCCGAGTCGAACCCTCTGCAGTTTGTCTCTTGCCCTCATGCTCGGCCATCCTCAAAGTCCAATCAAGTCATTGTTCGAAATCAATGAAGCCTTCAGTCTGATCAACAAGGTTCTCTAGTCCATGACCGATGAGCCATTAAAGACCTCTAGGTAGTGAAGTCCTACACTCATATTACACTCCTACCCAAGTTTTGAAGATTTTGAAGTTGTTGCTCGAGCTCTGAAGACCTCATCTCCAACCATCAGGCCTTGTCAGCTTCTAGAAGATGGATACTCTACATGTATATCTTTTTGATTTCAATATGTAGCTCCGTTGTGTATTGCTCACGGCTACCCTTTATATAGTTATATGACATGGATCTACAGTGTATTTGATTGGTATCCATGATTTTATTTTATCTTAAGCATGGGTATGCCTGCCTCAATGAGACAATTATTATTTTACAGGTGACACCTCCTAATTTCTGGTCCCTGGGCTCACTTGTTCGGAACATCGGTGAAGATTTTTAATGTATTTCGGCCATCATATGTTCTTATGACCTCACACATTAGGGGGCATCTGTTATAACCCTAATTTGCACCAGACATGTTTACCTGGCCTTAGTCCATATCAGATTCCTTCTTTTCCAAAACACTACTAAACAACTCTTCTTAAAAACCCTTTTTATAAAGCCCCATGTGCCCTGCTTCATTACTACACGCGTGTACATGCTAGTTGACCCAAGACAACCCGTGTGTACCTACAAAAGCACGGAAAAAGGAAGGTTGTTGATGGAACACACAACTTTGGGTAAGTCAACTAAACCTTTCGGCCATGCATGGCCATTCATTCGACCAAATACCTATCTCCTTCTAACCTATAAAAGAAGGGATAGGGGTCCCATTTAAAAAGAGGAGAATCATAGTAAAGAAACTATACCCGATTAAGCATTCCCTTTGTCCCAACCTTTATCCATCCTTGTGCAAAGAGAAGTATAGATCAAAGTAGTTGGAAGACAGTGGAAGAATATCCCAAGACTAGGATCGAGGAGCAGTAGCTGACTTTATCATTGTAAGGTATCATTGTGAAGTTAATAAAAGAATTGCTTTTCCCCTCCCGCCATATGAGATTTTCATTATTGGAATATTGATTGTACGATTGATTAAATCTCTAACCCATTAGTTCATAGATCACATGCATGTGGAGTTCTTTGTTTGTCTTTAGTGAATGTAGGTCAGCATTGGGAGGAGAGTTGCAGTCAAAGAACGACCAAGCGCGAAAAGGGATCGACATCAAACACAAAAAATAAGGTACATCAACTTAATCTCTTCAGCCTTGTGTTTACATATGAGTAATGGGGTTTCAGCATGGGATGATGGTAAAAAGTAAGAATCTTTAGGTCATTTCTGCATGCATAATAAAACCCTTAGTGCTAGTCTGTAGGAGGGATTTCCCACCCACAACAAATGGACTAGTGGAAAAAAATATGATTCATCTGATTATGATTTCATTTTCATCCAACTATCAACATTGTTTCTTCATTCTTTATCATTCGATCGTGATCTTATTTTGATCCAACGATCAACATTGTTCTTCATTCTTTACTATCAATTCATGGAACTGGTATAGCCATATATTTTTTTGGATTATAAATCCATATTAACCCTTGTTGACATCAATGACAACATAACACCATGTCCAACATTATCCCCCTTTATCATTGATGGAAACAAAGTAAAAACTCTTTATTTTAACTGATTTTTATTCTGTATTCTCCCCCTTTGACAACAATGAAAGAAGGGTTATTTCTCTGCTCCCCCTAAGATTATACTCCCCATGTCCATGTACTCTCTCCCCCGCTTTTTTTTGAACCTTGTGCAATTTTAATTAAATATGGAGATTACCCCCAATTTATGTCTAAATTATTCAAAAGCATTTCTTGGTAGATGTTTTGTGAATATGTCTACAATTTTCTCTTTAGTATCAATATATTCCAATTTGAGTATATTTTGAGAAACCTGATCTCTCAAAAAATGGTATTTAATTTGGATATGCTTGGTTTTAGAATGCAGAACAAGATTCTTAGATATATTTATGGCACTGGTTTTTTCACAGTTAATAGTGATTGGATGATCATATTTCACTTGTACATCTTGTAGGGTTTGTTTCATCCAGATTACTTGTGTGCAGCAAGATGCAACAACAATCTACTCTAATTCTATTGTAGATAGTGATATAGATGTCTACTTTTTTATTAACCATGATACCAGACATTTTTCGAGGTAGAATGCTCCTGCACTACTATTTTTCTTTTCATCTACACTACCATCTGAATCTGCATCAGTATATGCAATCAATGGAAAATATTTTTTTTTTGGAAACCATAAACCAAACTCTAGGGTTCCTTTAAGATATACGAATATCATTTTTACTGCCTTCATGCGAGTTTCCCTAGGTGCAAATTGAAATATACCTACTACTCCTATAGCCTGCAAGATATCTGTTCTTTTTTCTATTTCATATATCATGCTACCAATCATTGATCTATACATGGTTTGGTCTACTCTTGGTGAATAATAATCTAGGCTTAGTTTGCATCCCGTGACCTTAGGAGTGCACATGGGTTTACTGGCTTCCATTTGGAATTTCTTTAGCATTTCTTTGACATATTTAGTTTGGGAAATGAATATTCATGTATCTGTTTGAGTGACATGTAAACCTAGGAAGACAGTTAGTTCTCCTAGCATAGACATTTCAAACACTTTCTGCATTTTTGTAGCAACATTTTTCTTAGTATAGTAAGATTACTTCCAAATATGATATCATCTACATACACCACAACAACAATAATATCTTGATCCTCAATTTTTATATATAGGTTGATGTCAGTAATCCCTCTCTTATATGTTTGTTTTTGCAGATATTGATCAAGTCTTGAGAAACATACTCTAGGGGCTTGTTTAAGACCATACAAAGCCTTCTTTAGTTTGCACACATAGTATTGATTTTATGTTAATATGAATCCATATGGTTGCTCAATATAGACTTCTTATTCTAATGTTCCATTCAGAAATGTTGACTTGACATCCATTTGATATATTTTTAAGTTTTTGAAGCATGCAAATTCCAGGAACATTATGATGGCCTCTAGTCTTGCTACTAGGGAAAAACGTCTCTTCAAAGTCAATACCTTCCACTTGGGAATATCCTTTGCATACTAACTTGGCTATGTTCTTTAAGATTTGTCCATTTTCATTGAGTTTGTTTTGGAATATCCACTTGGGTCCTACCACATTCTTGTTTTTTGGTCCAGGGACAAGTTCCCATGTATGAATTTTCTCAATTTGATCAAGTTCCTCATTAATTTATTTTATACATTCTTCAATATTTCTAGCATCTGCAAAAATTTTGGGTTCTATTACTGAAAGCATTGCCAGTTCAGAATCAAATCAAAGTTTCCTTATTGTTTATACTCTTTCTTATTTATCCCCTATAATTTGATTTTCAGGGTGATTATTTTGAACTCTTTTTGATGGTGCTTTTGGTAAGGGAGTTTCTTCCTCATCCTTATCTTCATCGGTTTGTGGTTCATTCTCTTGTAGTTATTCAATATCTTCTTCATCATCACTAGTTCCTCTCCATTCATCAATTTTTTATTTTCTTGGGATTTATTTTTTCTCAATTTTAGGTCATCTATTTTTACATTTGCACTTTCCACTATTTTGTGCAATATTAGACTATAGAACTTGTATGCCTTTTTGTTAGGCAAGTATCCTATAAATATAACTTCATATGATCTAGATTCAAATTTCCCTACATTATCTCCATCCCTCTTGATGTAACACTTACTTCCAAAGACTCTGAAATGTTTCACAAATGTTGATCTTCCAAACCACAATTCATAAGGTGTTTTATCATGGTTTAGCTCTAATTTGTGCTCGATTAAGTATGTGGACTGTTGTATATATTGCATCTCTCCAAAAAAAATTTGGAATCTTGGCTTCATTCAACATAGTTCTTGCAACCTCTTGAACATTTTTTTTCCTCTCAACAACTCCATTCTATTGAGGATTTCTAGGAGTTGAGTATTGTCTCTTGATTCCATGATATTCTCAAAATTTATTGAATTATTTAGAGGTAAATTCTCATTCATTATCTAATCTTAAACATTTGATTTTGAGATTTGTTTCATTATGTACATAAATCTTGATTTCTTTAAACTTTTCAAATGCCTCAAAATTTTCTTTGAGAAAATATACCCAGGTCATCCTCATGTATTCATCAATGATCAACATGAATTAGTGCTCCCCTTGTATGTTTCTAGTCATAGAGGGCCCACAAATATTAGTGTGCAAAATATCCAAGGTTTTTGATGTAGAATGCTCCTTTTTCTTGAATCTAACTCTTGTTTGCTTCCCTAATTGATAGTGTTTGTAAATAGGACCTAAGGGATTGATGACCTTTGGCATGTCTTTTACATATCCCTTTTTACTGGATTTGATCAAGTTATCAAAGCTCAAGTGTCCCATCCTTTTGTGCCATAACCAAATTTCATCTACTTGACTCATATGGCATTTTTTGTCTTCCTCAATATCTAATATATAAGCATTGCTTGAGATTCTTTGTGCAATAGCAACTAATTTTCCTAATCCTTCTTTTCTTATTTCACATTTTTGGGAGTCAAAAATGAGTATATGTCCCCGATCACATGTTTGGCTAACACTGAGTAGATTAGGTTTTAAGTTTTCTACTAGCAGCACGTTTTTTTCTTTATTCTTTTTTTTCCCAAAGGAATTGTGCCTTTTCCTAGTATTTTGGCAGATACGTTATATCCAAAAGTGACTTTACCTTTATTATTCTTTGTCAAAGTGATAAATTTTCCTTCATCTCATGTCATATGTTTTGAGCATCCACTATCAATATACCACTGGAACATTTCTTTCTTTGCATATAGGACCACTTTGGATTTTGTTACTCTTTCTTATATATGTTTTCATTTCCATATCTTCTTATCATGTTTGTTAGAGTTGCTCATCTTCAAGGATTGCATCGGTAATCTACATTCACTGGATTTATGGACATAGTTGTTGCACTTGTTGCATTCAACATTGTACAAAGGAGAGAATGAAGTATAATTTATTTTCTCTAGACCATTCATTTTGTTCTTATATCTTTGGATATTTCTTGGTTTGTAGTTTCTATAGAATTTACAATGTATTTCTTTGTTTCCAAAGTTGTTGCATGAATATAAATATCCAAGAAATATACTTCGGTATCTATTAGGAAGAGTCCTTATGATAACAGTATTTCATTTTCCTTTTGACACCATCCTTCTGATCGCTATATTTTTTTTTCCTTTTGGAGTAGGTGCTTTCTTATTAAAACCAGTCTTAAATGGTGCCATATTTATATTGTTGTCTTCTCTTTTTAAGGAACTTCTAAGAGAATTTTCATAGTTGATTGATCGTTTATCAGTTTTTTGTTCAGTAAAGGTTGAATGTTGATCATATCCCAATCCTATTTTATCTTTTGGTGATATTTGGTTGTGAAGAATATCATTCAAAATCTTTGAACTATTCTCAAACGTTGACTGCTTCTTTTCTTTTTCAATTTCTCCCTTTAGTAGGACAATTTCAGCCTCTAGATTTTCATAGTATTGTTCCCTATCATTGAGTTTTTTCAAAATGAATTCTTCAATTCTTTTGGCTTCTTGGAGTTGAGTTTTTAAATCATTGATGAACTGCCTTGTTTCTTTGATGATTTTTTACACTTCTCTTTCTCTTGATTTTTGTGCTTCTTCATATTATGACAATTGTTATCTTAATGATTTATTTTTCATTTTATACTTTCTGAGTTCATCCATGGCACTGGTCAGCTCTACTTCAAGATATACTTCTCCTTCCACCTCAGATTTTTGTTCTTCAATCTCAAAGTTATTTTTGGTGTGATTATTTTTTGTTTCTATACCCATAAATAGGTGCTCACATTTCTCTTCTTCTTCACTTTCTTCAGATGAGTTATTGTTTTCTTCAGTGTAAAAAGTAGTCTTCTTTTTGTAGACATTCCTTTTGTCTTTGGTTTAGATCTTCTTCATTTCTTTGAAATTTCTTTCATTATCACTTTCTTTTTGTTTTGGATAGGGACATTTGGTAGCAAAATGACCAATCATTCCACAGTTAAAGCATATTATAAGAAATTTTCCTTTCTATCTACCAGTTCCCTTCTTGAGTTTATTCATGAAGTTATATATCTCTTCATCAAATATATTTGATTGATATTCAGTAGACACCTGCTCCTTTTTCTTCTTTTCTTTAGATACTTTGAAAGTCATTTCTCCTTTTGGCGGTCTTTATTTCCCTGTTCACATCTCATACATTGTGAGTATCCCATGTAGTTCATCCATTGTGAGATTATCAAGGACTAGTATGTCTTCAAGAGTATAAATATTGGCATCATATCTCATGGGTAATGATCTCAATATATTTTATACAATGGGTTGATCTTTGATTTCTTCTCTTAATGATCTGATTGAGTTGACTAGTTCATATACTCTCTGAAAATATTCTATTATTTTCTCTTCTTCTTTCATTTCCATGTTTTCAAATTGTGTTCTCTAGGTTTCTAGTTTGTCCTTTTTTACTTTGTTATCCCCTTCATATACAACCTTTAGTTTGTCCCATATTTATTTTGTTGACTTACAATGCATTACTTTCACAAATATAGGATTTGCTAATCCTCCTAGGATGGAATTGGCTTCTCTTTCATTATCATTAAAAAGTTTATTTTTGGTTGTGTCTGTGGGAGTAGTAGTAGGTGTAGTGTACCCATGTTCTACAGATTTCCAGATATCACAACCTAGGGACATTATTTATCCTTTTATCCTCACACTCCAAAGTGCATAATCATTCCCTTTGAACAAAGGTGCTCTGGTGGAAGACATTCATTATTGATGATCCATAGGATTATGCAGAATCTACCTTCTAGTTATTAGACTATGTTGAAGGAACCTGCTGATACGAATTGTTGTAATATGGTTTAATACTAATAGCCGGGGTGAATCATTATTAATAAATTTTAACAATATTTAATTAATTATTTATCAATTTTATTGATCAGAAGAAACTTTATAAATAACATCAATATATATAAACTTGAATTACAAATTACAAGTTTTATATGAAGATTGATTTAGAGAACCAACTAAAGGAGACAACAATCCCCTTTCTTAGGGCACCAACCCTAGGAAGCACCAAATCCCTGGTTTTAGGGCTCCAACCCTAGTTTTATAACCCTAAATTGCACCATACATGCATACCTAGAATCAAGCCTTCTTAATTGTTATTTTTACCAAGCCATCACTGAGCAGCTCTTCTTAAAAACAATATTTTTGAAGATGTACGCGCCCTTGACCACTCCTTCCCACGTACACACGCTTGTTGCACCACTACAGCCCCCGTACGTATGCTAGATGAACCATTACAGCCCGTGTATACTCACAAAAGTTTCAAAAAATAAAAAGTTGCAAGGAATTCGTTGAGATTACAGGCTATTAGGTAGTTTCCCAACTGTCCCACCACCTATAGCCCATCACCCAGCCGAATAACCA
>JASDQU010311979.1:0-10863 GCA_032191745.1 Picea mariana | reverse complement strand
ATTGTTGCAATTAAAAGGCAATTTTATCCATTAGCATACATGCAGAAAGCTATTATGGATTGTAAAAAATTTAGGCAAGCCAAAGGGCAAGATGTGCAAAGTTTCGCTCAATAATTTAGGAGAAGAGCTTTGGTTTTGGGTGTAGATTTGTCTTCACAAGATACTTTCCTCAAATAAATTGGAGGTTTGAATAGCTACTTGAGGCATACAATACTTATGTTTAAACCTTCAAATCTAGATGAAGTACGTGTGCAAGCTACTCATTTAGAGGCAAGAGGAAGGAATGAACCTCAAGAGGGAAACAAGAAGTCTTTTAATGGAGACAAGGGAAAGAGGAAGTTTGAAGGAAATGGAAAGAAAAATGATTCATTCAGTGAAGGAAGAGAGAGAGAAACTCTCTTGTAAACATTGTTCAAAGAATGGACATGATCAAGACCATTGTTGGAAACTTCATCCTGAAAAGAGACCCAAAAATTTCGACAACAAGGAGAAACCAAACATTGTTGCAACTGTACAAAAAGATTTAGAATCTGATTCGGAAGATGAAACATAAATCATAGCCATGGATTTACAAGGTAAGAATTCTATTGCAAGCACTAGTTCTTCAAATTCTTCCATCAATGAAACTCAATATGAAAAAGAAAGGATAGAGATTTTCCACATAAGGGTAATTTCAAAACATACAAAGATAGATACTCTTTTTGATACGGGATCACAAGCAAACCTTATTTCTAAAGACATTGTCAAGAAAATAGATTTGGAAAATACTCCTCATCCTAAACCATACCCTCTAGGTTGGATATATGACAATGCCAAATTGCATGTGACAAGAAGGTGTAAAATCAGATTTGCAATCACTGCAAACTATATAGATGAGGTAGATATTGATGTTATTCCATTGGATATTTGTGGTATTGTGTTTGGAATCCCATACTTATATGATAGCAGAGCCATTTTTCATCGTCATGAGAACAAGTATCATTTGTTTAAAAATGGAGTTGAGTACATTATTAGAGCACATACGAAGAAGATGAATTTGTCACTTACAAATGATGGACAAATGAAGAGACTAGTCAATGATAGTAAGAAACTTGTACTTTTGATGATAAAAACCCAAAGACAATGATGAAGAGAAAGTTCTCAAAGGATGTGATACAAAGTTACAATCTGATTTGTATGAGGTTGATAATGAAAATCTTGAGATGTTTCAGGAACCAAGGGGATTGCCTCCTAAAAGGGGTATCCAACATGCGATTCTATTGCAGCAAGGAGGACCTCTTCCAAACATTGACATGTGCAGGATGTCAGACATGGAGAATATTGAAACCATAAAACAAGCCCAAGAGTTACTTGACAAAAGGGTCTTCAAACCAAGCACTTCACCATGCAGGTCACCAATTGGTTTGGTACCAAAGAAAGATTGTATGTGGCGAATGTGGGCAGATTTTAAAGCCTTGAACAAGACTACATATATGATTTCTCAAGGAGACACATGGAAGAAAGCTTTGAAAGAAAAGCAAGATCCATTGCATTCCTTGACTAGTTATGTTTTCCACTTTGTAATAAGGTATAAGAAATACTTTTATGATAAAGTTGTTGATATGCTTACTAGACCTATTGTTAGTGATTTAGTTATTTTCAAGCATAATCTTATCATGCATAATAGCTATTTGGAACAATTTGCTTTAGATGCTGATGGAAATGATGTTTATGCAAATTTATGTCATACTAACCAAGTTGAGGAGTTGGATTCCTATTTTCATGGTAAAATTTTGTATCTTGGCAAGCTATGTTTTTCACAGGGTGAAAGAGTCAACATGATAAGGGAAGCACATTCTTCTCTTTTTGTTGGCTATTTTGGTGTGGGAAAGCATCCAAAGTTTTGGGATGAGCATCTACACTACTTTCAGCATGCTTATAACCAGGGAAAGAAGTTCATTGAACCAATTCAGTTTGTGCAACAAACTGTTCAAGAACAGTTGGGAAAGAGCCAAGCCAAGTACAATACAAGGCATGACAAGTTTTGTATTGGTCTCAAAGGCACCAATCCAAGAAAGTATAGATAGATTGATATTGGAAAGGTGGGAGAACTGTACCCTCATCTTTAGATTGAATAAAAGTAGACTTTTGGAGGTCCATAATCTTCCTAATGGGGAGGTGTGATCTAGGGGATCAAATTTTGCTCAAAATTCAAAGTGCTCAGAATTTATTCAAAATGGGCATGTGCGTAGGCATCATCATCACACACCCAACACAACTTGAACAGTATCAAACAAACGTGGTATGAATAATATATCAGATTCTTTTCATTTTTCCAAATAGGAAAAATTTTGCTAATTGTGCAGTCCATACAGTGATGACATGGAAGCTAACCATACATGCCATACGACCATATAGTGACATGGAAGAGGATTTGGCATGCTGACTCAGTAGGATCAGTGGAAGATGTGGGCGAATCATATTGAGACACGTGTCATTTTATTGGGCTAATGGTATAGTGCTATGTGGCCCAGTCATGGGCTACCATGTGGCACCCCTCCAATGGTTGGAAATGGGTAAAAGTTATATGACTCCACAGGAGTCAACCCCACGACCTCAAGGCATGGGGGATTGATTTGGCAGGGCTGGGTTACCAGCCCACCCACAGTGGTTCTTAACCCTTGTTGTTTAAATTTATTATTTGAATTTGAATAAATGTTCGTTTGGCAAAGTTAAGGGTTGGGGCCTAGCCCTAGCCCTCGACGCATTTTGTTACGAGGAAAATCTCTCTATGGATAGGGTAAACCACAATAGACAAAAATGACTGCATAAATCAATTCTATCCCCAAAACATGCTATATAAACCAATATTAAAGTGGGATAAGAAATATGCCTACCTCGTCCAGATGTTCGATGAAGTCCACCATTGAGAACTTGAACCCAAAGTTATATACCTGCAACTAGCTATCAATAAACAAGCAAAGCAAGCATATGGTGATAATATAAAAGGTTATCATATTAGATAGCATAATCCATTAATATACACAACAAATACACCCATAGATAATAGCTCATCTATTTGCAAGATATCAATTGGATGGGAAAAGAGTATTTCTATTAATAAATGATCAAGTACATAAGTTAAAATATTACATACTTATGTGTCAGCACAGTTCAGAACTGAGAAACTAAGTTCCTTCCAGCTAGGCCTCCACCACTTCAATCCTCCACCAAAAGAAAGCTCATAAGAGAGAAAGAATGAGGTTCTCAATCAATAAGGGAAGATATTGGGGGCTGAATACTGTGTTCAGACTTAAAGGACAAAGGGATGCAGACTCAATATGAAGTAAATAATTTCTCCAGAGTAACTTTGCTCTCAAAGTTGAACTCTTCTCCTCTTTCCATATCTTAGAATTGGCCCATTTATAGCCTTCCAAATGGAATTGAAGGGCCGAGTTAGAACGTTTCCAGTATATGGAAGGCCAACGATCATAGATCTCCTGTCGTGACTTGGAAACCTGACATTAATTTTCATTTTTTGGCACGAATCTCGCTGTACATGGGCTGTAGTGTAGCATCCTATGTATACGCATGTTGTATAGTGTGAAAGATGCATATATGTGGAAAAATATTAATTTTTGTCTCTGGATTTTATCAACAGGGAAGATAATTCTGCATAGAGAAATGGAATAAGGTCCTTTGTGCAAGATTGCATAGGTTAAGGCAAATATTTCTATAACACATTTTCATGTGACTCTACCACATGCCCCTTTTCTATACATTTTGGCATGGTCCGTTACTTTGGTCTACAACCGTGGTTTCATACCACACGACACGACCACACGTTTAAACCTTACCACGTGTGAGAAACATGGCTATGATGTGTAACCCTCGGTTATATCACATACGACCCTTCCTTTTAAACTTGGTGTGAACTGTTACACCTGTTAGCAATCAACACTGGTAACATGTTATTTCACCATATGAACACATACCTTTGCACAGAGGATCTAGCTGGTGGGCGTGCGAGTTGTTAGGGAATTGGCCACATGGGGCCATACGACTGAGTTATCTACTGGATATTGGGGGCCAACACACTAATGGTCCTACATTTTCACTTGATTTGTGAAATCGTTGCGTGTCCTGTGCATTTTGGCGAGCAGGTACAACAAGCTTGAAGGGGGAAACTTCCAAGAGGTATAACTTCTTTTTTTTTTAGCCAAACCAGGTGCCAAAAAAGCCCAGCTAGGGGTTTTTGGAAGTTTTGAAGCCATTGGAGCCATCTATTTTGTATTTTGAGCACTAAAGAGAAATTTTTAAGAATAATTAAAATGATCCAAGGGAAGATGGACTAGTATATGTAGCCCAAGAGAGGGGTGAACTCCTTTATCATTTGTTGTGTTACGTGTTCATTATTGATGGTTTTTATCTATCTGATATGTTTCACATGTTTAAGTAAAAATCATTGAAATTATGTGTTAGTAAATTGATCCAATTACCCAAACACATAACTTTTATACACTTGCAATTTAAAGAGATAAGTCTTCTTCATTTTAAAGATCTACTAGAAACAAATTCATTCCATTTTCAGATCAACAACATGGTGCATATGAAATATTTTCAAGATGGTATGCAACTGTCCAAGAAATAAGATCGGTTGGAAACGAGATCAAATAACATCATACATATAATGGTACTTGATACCTTGGTAGTTTCATGGTTAGTATTGAAGAAAAAATAGTAGAATATCAAAGGATCATAGTTCTGGACTTAGCCTTGGAAGACACCCTTGCCAGGTGGTGGGCTAGTCACAAAGAAGTAATTAAGAACTGGGAGGATGTGGAGCATGCTATCCAGTGTTGATTTCAGGACAAGTAGAAATTGAAATAAGAGAGGCAGATGGATTTTCAAGTTGCCCAACTGTTCGATGGGCATTTTGATCCTAAAACACATATCTAGCAATGTGTAAGACATTGGCAAGTTATGGAAGTACCATCTCACTTGTGGGTTCAAGTATTTCCCCATTCTTTAAGTCTAATACCGAAATCTTGGTAAATCCATGAAGAGACCATAAGGCATACCAACATTTGGAAAACATTAGCAGACCAATTTTGCAAGGAATTTTCTTTCACAAGTTAGTACCTTGAGCTCAAGAGAATCCTGCAAACAATTAAAGAAATGATTTTTTCCAATGTTTGTAAATGGAAAGTGGACCTAATGGTATGTGACAAGCATAGTCAAGTGATTCGGTCTAACCTTCACTTGGACATGAACAAGACACCCATAGAATGCTACAAAATCGAGAAGGATTTGGGAAACCCTGATGATTTAGAAGAACTGAGAAATTTAACCATTGAGGAAACAGAAGGAAGTAGACAAATCCTTAACACGCTTCCCATTTAGAATAATATCTATTATAACCATCCATTTAAATTGAAAAAATTCAACATAGGAACTACCGACCAACCCAAGATAGTATTTTTAGGAGATTACTGGGATGAGCAAACTAGC
The DNA here is from genome assembly GCA_032191745.1 of Picea mariana. NCBI lineage: Eukaryota > Viridiplantae > Streptophyta > Pinopsida > Pinales > Pinaceae > Picea > Picea mariana. The sequence goes on along the minus strand of JASDQU010311979.1, from coordinate 5,373 downwards.
CAAGAAATACAAAGCCTATTATGGGAGTATGAGGACTTATTCCCAAAGACATTCTCAGACATAAAAGGGATAAAAGGATCTATGGGAGAGATGAATATTGAACTAAAACCAAGATTTAAACCTATAAGGCATAGACCATATCATCTTAACCCCAGGGTGAAAGAGAAGGTTAAAAGGGAAATATACAAGATGCTTGAGGCCGGACTTATTTTTCCAGTTGAAGAAGCAGAGTGGGTTAGCTCCATAGTCATCCAAAGAAATAAAGGTACAGAGCAAATTAGGGTATGTGTAGACTAAAGAATCCTTAACTCTGCCTGTGTGCATGACCCTTTTCCCACATCTTTTACTAACGAGGTGATAGAACAGGTTGTGGGGAAAGAGTTACTCATTCACAGATGGATTTTCGAGGTATTAGCAAGTGAGACTTACTGAGGAAAACAAAAATAAGACCACATTGATAACATAATGGGGGTGATTTGCATATAATGTGATGCCCTTCGGTCTAAAGAATGCACCTGCTTTTTTCCCCCGGATTGTAATAGAATCCTTTCGAGAACTTATTCACAAATTTATAGAAGTTTATATGGATGACTGGACAGTGTACAGTCTGTTGAAAGTACACGTAAAGCTACTATGGCTGATGTTTTATCAGTATAGGGAGATGCAAATATCTTTAAAACTCAGAAAGTGTATCTTCTGTGTGCCACATGGAAATCTATTAGGTCACATAGTATGCCAAGAGGGAGTGTTGTTAAACCCAACCAAAGTTGTGGTCATTTTAAATATGTCTACTCCTACAAGCACTTGCACTCAATGCTGGGGCACACAGGGTATTATCGCAAGTTCATTAGAAGGTATGCAACTATTACTGTACCCCTGGAAAATCTACTAAAGAAGTCTGAATTGTTCCAGTGGACACCAGTGTGATCGAGCATTTGACATCATGAAGGAAAAGATCAACACACCACCTATTTTGATTTTTCCAAATTGGGAAAAGGAATTTCATGTACACGTGGATGCATCAGGTATTTCCCCCGGAGCCATCTTGGCGCAACCAAGAGATGGAAATACAGATCGTCCCATCTATTTTTCTAGCAGGAATTTATTGCAAGATGAATGCAACTATACAACCACATAAAGGGAGGGTTTGGCTATGATTTACGCTTTACAAAAGTTTATACATTACCTATTAGGATCTCATTTTAAATTTTTTACTGATCGTTCTGCATTAAAATATCTAGTTAACAAGCCTGTCTTGGAAGGTCGAATTTGTCGATGGTTGTTTGCAACATGGGTCTTGATCATTTGTCCATATTAGAGTCAAGGGAGTATGGCATAGCAATCGATTATCATCTCCCATATGCAGACTTGTTCCGAGTTGAGGCAGTACTAGAATACCTGGAAGACATAGAAGTCTTCCTGAGTACCTAGGCCTGCCCAAAAACATACTTTGCAACTCAGAAACATTATATGGTGGTTCAAGCAATGGAATATGAATTGATTGCGAGGAAATTGTATAATTTGGGCCTAGAAAATATCGTCAGGAGATGCATTTTGGACCATGAAAGACAGGATTTCCTCTGGGAGTGCCACAGTGGAGTTGTTGGAGGCCATGTCGGAGGAAAGGCAACTATGCAGAAATTCCTCCAAGATGGATTATGGTGGGACACCCTCTTCAAATATTCGAAGGAGTATGCTAGATCTTGCGACGTTTTCTAGAGAGTAGGTAACCCATCAAGACGAGACAAATTTCCTCTTCAGCTAGTTCGAGCTCTGCAAACATTCGAGAAGTGGGTGATTGATTTTATTAGACCAATCAACCCCATGACTAAGAACTCATTACCTGACATGATGGGTGGAGGAAGAAACTATTCATGATTGTTCAACTGATACCGCTACCAGGTTTATCTTTGAAAACATTATCACTCATTTTGGATGTCCTAGGAGTTTGACTAGTGATCAGGGTGGTCATTTTATTAGTAATACAATAGAAAAGATTACAGAAAAGTTCTTAATCCAACATCATAAAAGAATCCCCTACCATCCACAATCCAATGGCACAGTGGAGGCATTTGACAAGATTACAGAAAGAGGTTTGACGAAGGTTTGTTTTGCAAATAGGGAAGATTAGGATGACAGAGTCCTAACAGTTTTATGGGCTTATAGGACAACCATGAAGAAACTTCACAAGTATACTCCATTTTAGTTAGTCTATGTGAAAGAGGTGATGGTACCTAGATAATTCATTACCCCTAGTATCTACATCGCACATGTTACACATATGTCAGAGGATGAATTAGTTGCGCAAAGGGTTATGGAGTAGCAAGAACTTGATGAGACCAGGTTTTTAGCAGACTTTCATCAATCAGTTGAGAAATCCAGGAAGAAGGCTTGACATGATAAGCATATTAAGGCCAAAACATTTGCGCAAGGATATAAGGTCCTAATTTATGATAGTCTATACCATAAACATCCAGGAAAGTTGTGCATGCATTAGTTGGGCCCATTTATAGTTTCGGAGATCTGACACTCTGGAGTAGTCAGACTAGCGCAAATGGATGGTATACTTCGGCTAGGATGGGTGAATGGAGCTTGCCTGAAACCCTATATTTCTTAGGACCGAGATAAAGGACTATTTCTCTAGTCCAAAGGAGCATGGATAGTAGTTAGATTTGAATTTTTGCAATTTATTTAATTTTTTTTTTTTTCCAGTCTAAGCATTTCTTTGGTTCATAAATGATTACTTAGCAGCACATGATTAGAAGAGCCACAATTTCATTAAATACAGTCATTAAATATGATGGGAACCCCATTGTGGTCAGAGGGAGAGTGAATATGAATGGAATCCTAGTCCATGCACCACATGCACCTTGTCCATTCATAGCCTTTATGATTGCTACAATAGCCTGTACAAACTCTGTAGGACCATAAATCCATGATACACGAAGATGCCATCAGTATTTGTGCCAGGATTCTCAACCGTTCAAATGGTACTGCCCGAGGCCGGCCATGTTCCTGTCTAACTTGTTCAGCAAATTCAAGAATCCCCCAATAGATTTGCCCCATTAAATAGTCCCATCAGACACCTCAGCTCTAGGTTATGTCTATAGGGTTAATCATGAGTGGCCTTAGGAGTAATGACAGAGCCCACCAGCTGGCCTGAGTATAAGTTTGCATGAACTCAACATAAGACTTATTGTTTGCTATTTTGTATTTGAGATTTCTAAACTGTCACAGAGCCTGCAAATTCTCTCAGTTGTGACCCCGAAGCTGAGTATATTCGGTCTAATTATCTTAGCATTCCAGAGCAACGACGTCGAGAGCTACATGAAGCTAAATTTTTCTCTCTAAAGAAGTAGTTCCAAGCGAGCCGTATGATCCCCAGGTTGAGTTTGTGGGTGACCTCAAGAGGAAGGTCGAGCAAGTGAAGCTCCTCGACCTTGACCTGACAGACCTGGTGATATTCCCACAAATGAACATTGACGTGTTCTCGAAAGTGGATCTAGAGGAGATGGGAGGGATGCATTTCATGTCAAAGCTGGATTTTATCAACCTCTTCAACTCCAAAATCATGAATCTCCGAGATTTGCTAGTTTTTGGTACTACTGGTGAGGTTGCGCGATGTATCAAAATCCTCATCAGCAGGGTACATGATAGGAGCTTATGAATTGACATATGGTATCCCATTCATGCATATGATATCCATCAAATCATGAGCCTCTACATTGAAGGTGAAGACGTATCAAAAGGGTTCCAGAGCCCCAGTAAACATGGGAAGAAAAAGGGAGAACCCAGATTGTATGAAAGATTTCATACTCAGAGAGGGGGGAACATAGCCAATATTGACCCCATTTTACCAAATATGGTCAGAACAACTTGGTATGTGATTTCTAACAAGGTAATGAGTTCCTACTACAAGGGAGCATGCATGTTGGATGCCCAGTGGCATATTTTTGTGCCAATGGAGCGGTGTTCAATTGGTGTAGCTACCTGTTGGAAGAACTCCTGGTAGCATGTGAGGAAGGTCAGGAGAAGGGAGGAACCTTCACCTATGGATACCTGCTCATTGCATTCACCATGATGAAGTGGATGTCACCTTCAAGAAGACCATTATCACTAGACGATAAAGGACGATTATCAATGATGTTTGAGCCTTGGAACTCAAGGTTGGACTCAAAGAACAAAACATTTTATAACGCAAAATTATTGAAGTGGTACAACCATCTACTAGACGCAACTTAGAGGTTTCATGTACCACATGAATTTCTTAACCTGAACATGAGGAATATTGTGTTCAGGTTGAATCGCCACCATATTTTTGTTTGGCACAGGCATGTCAAAACTGAAGGCTTTAACTTCTGGATGCTGCCATTATACCGAGATGAGAAGGCCTTTTCCAAGGAAGGAATGCCATGGACAAGAGTGAAATGCAACCCACGGAAGTCGAGGATGCACTACGTTCTACCCGTGGATCTCCTGAAGAAAAAGGGAAAAGAGGTAGGGGTAGGACTGAGCTCATTCCTAGAGGAGAAACAACAAGATGCTCCAATGCAGATGGACTTAGAGGAGGAGGAATAGGAGACACAACCACTAGAATGAAATAAGGGGACATTGCCCATGTTCCCATAACTTCCGGAGCAAGCTATGCTGACAGGTAAACATGTCAATGACATCCTTAACACAACTTTCATTGGAGACCCTTTGGTCAAGAAACCCAGGACAGGGCTCTCCCCAGTGAAGATCCTGAATCCTCAGCCAATCTCATCGACCATACCTCATACTCGAGCAGCCACTTGAGTGGCCCAAACTATGATTGAAATCTAGCATGAACCTAAGCCTGATACCACTGCATCCACCACCATCATCATCAAACAACCCCCATCACCCCCACAACCCCAATATCCACTGCAAGAAATGACCGCCCAACCCCAAACCATTGAATCGGAGCCCATGTAGTTGGACCCCCCCGAACTACCCGAGCATATACCAGAACTCACTGGCCTAACCCCTAAAGTCCCAAGCCAGTCAATGGTTCCATTTGTGCCTATCCAGGACACTCTTCCCTCGTCTGAGACTCAAATTGTGCCAATATCGCAAGCCCCAAGCCCTCATCATCCTCTCTCAACAGTCAATGTTGAGAGTGCCATCCAAAGAGGTAGAACCATAGAAACCATGGTCCAGAAAGAAGCAAAGGTACCTGAGGTTCAGAAGGAGCCTAAAACTGCGTCAGGACAAAGTGAAACTTCATTGGAAGAACAACTGGAGTTAGTAATCCAGAACCCACAACAATTCACAGAGTTGGTGCAGCTCTGCTCAGCAAAAGAAAATATACTCCCATTCCTTCCACCGACGGTAAGAATGAGACTTGCGCAA
>JASDQU010311978.1:0-13266 GCA_032191745.1 Picea mariana | reverse complement strand
GTATCCTCATAGTGTGCTATCATTTCTTCCATGAAAATTGTCCAAGTGACGAGTGATTTGTGAGAACAAAGTCATCGATACCATACAAATTGATTGGGTTCTAAATATAAAGAAACAATTCATACATTTTGTGTATGTGGCACATTATGTAGATCAAAGAATTGCTCCATTTGAAGTATCCATGTGATTGGGTCCTTCCCATCAAACTTCCTCATATCGATCTTAGGAACGTGGTTGGTTTTCAACCCAAAGTTGGAGTTTCTCCATTCTTGATTCACCTTCCTTGTGTTCTCATCATGAATTTCATGGGATGCATTTTCACTTGCAGGTGTCTTCTCTATTACGAAAATTTTCAATACTTCCATAATCTCCTCTTTTAAACCATCCATCTTAGTATTTATTGCCTCCAACTTAGCTTCCATCTCTTGTAGTTCATCTTTTGTTACTATCTTCTTTTGTAAATCATTTATGTCCCTACGCATTTCTTCACCTTCATCAAGAGTTCAAGTAGGAATGTATAGAGGCTTATTTGGTGTAGAAGTTCCCTTTTTGGGTGGCATGTTGGCCAAGTATCACTTTTGAACGTTGTTTTTGGGGTGGTTATGATAGACAATCTTTCTTCTGTTGTATTTCCCAAGTTTCGACCCTTCTAGGTATGAAACTTTATTTTATGTAGTTCTCTGATATTTCTTCTTGCAATGCTACAGGCCTAATCAAAATTGGATGTGCCAAGTGGAATTTACGGTAACTTCCCCATAACTTGCTGATTTGTTTTCTTTCCAGGAGACCTCACTTGTATAGTGTGCCCCGCACAAAATAATTAATATAAAATTCTGAAACTCATACCAGAAATACTACAGACTGCCCACTATCCAATGAAATTGGTCTCACTCAATTTGGATACTCTAGAAAGAAGTTATGATTGTTTTACCTGGAACACCTTCTTGAGACTAGTCAATAGGACTAGTCAAATACCCTATCTTCCACAGGTTGTATCTACAAATGTAAGATGAACCAGAAACTGAACCTTTTACCACAGATACCTGACTAATTTCTGTGAATATCCTCTGGAGTCCAAAGTCTGAAACGTTACAGAAAAAAAATTATAGCGAAAATTCCGCAATGACTCAGTTCAAGATGATTCCAGAACCCTATCTTGCACAGACTATATCTCAGAAAGTATAAGGCCTCATGAGCTGAAATTTTAACCCAACGTACCTTGATCCGTCTACTAAATATCCTCCAAGACGTTTCTTCTAAAACGTTGTAGAAAAAAAGTTATAGCGAAAATGCTAAGGTGTCCCAGATGTAGCAGCGAAACTCCAAGACCTTGAGCTCTGATACCATATGTTAAGAACCAAATATCAATATAGCATAGAAAAACCTCAGAATAAGTACTCAACGCCTTGAAAAAGAGATAATTTCAGATAATAAGCCTCTTCGAGGGGGCAACCTCCTTTTACCCCACATAAATATTCAAGTACAAGATGACTTCAAATGAAAATGTCTCATTGGTATATATAAGAGACTAGGAGGTATAATTACAACTAATGGAATAAAGCCGACATAAATAAAATAACATTACTAATGTAATATGCCCCAATTAAGGGGTAATGAGCCAATATTAGGGCTTAACAGGTGGATCAAGATTGTGGCCTTTCTTTTCGACATGATTGTCTCCCTCCCACCCACCTCCATGAATTGCTTTCTATGATTGATTATATGTTCATTTATGCTCATGATTATTATATGCTTGACTTATCTTTGTTGTATTACATAACTAAGCACAAGGGGAGATACTTTGATGAGATGAGTAGGTGGTCACACTTGTTGTACGATTTCACCTAACGTCACTAAGCACTCAACGTCTACAGGCTTTCGGGCCCTAGGTAAGTAGGTAAGTCATTTGTTTTCTTGCATTTGCATTTGTGTTTCCATGTCATGGTAGAGTAGTTGCATTCACATTTCATATTGTGTTCCATGCATTTCTACATAATATTTATGATACATTCACTTGATTCAATACATGTTACTTGGAAGTTTTTGAAAAATGCAAAATTTTCTTTCTAAAAATAGTTGAAATTTTGAAATTTAGAAGTTTTGATTATATGAACAAAGGGTGAGCAAGCCACCCCTTAATGCTCTAATGTTTTTTCTTAAGTATGTGTAGGCACAGGTCTTACCAGGAGATGTTAAGGTTCTCATGCACTCTACGAAAAGTACATGTCCCCATGTAGGAGGCATATGTTACCCCCCCAGGCTAGGGGTAACTAAGCAGATGATGTCTTGAGGCTCGCGGGTTGAAGACATGGAGTGTTGAGATCCATTGAGCATACATAGCCCTTCCTCTCCACCACACACCACCGTTCGCCGTCAGCAGCATAGCAACGTCCACTGCACCAATCGAGTACATAGAGGACAACAAGTCTTGCTTCATGAGGTAACAAGTCTGGTCTTGTGGTAAGTGTCACTTTAACAACTGAAGCATTTGAGAATGTTGCACAGAGTCATTTCTTAATTATGAAAATGTTTGCTTGGAAATTATACCTTTTGCCTCATTTCACCTTGGTGGTTGAGATGGTTTCCTAGTAAGTGGGTCACCCTCGAAAAATGGGTCCCTACTAGGGGGTCTCTGATCCATGTGGATATCGGTGGCCACCCACCTATTCCACTATCTCAAAGAATATTTTCCATTTTGGCAGTTTTTTTACATTTTTTCGAGTCCCAAACTTTTGGAGTTGTTTTGAGGCCCTAAACGACGTTTTGTGGGCTCGACAATGCTTACCATGTAGTCGAACGTAGATGCTAGGCTGAACGGAATATGTACTCCTCGATTATACCTTTCCAACAGTGTAACAAGTGCCCCAAATTGAGATCATATGCAAAAGTTACACCCTCGAGAAGTTGACATATCAANCACAGAGTCATTTCTTAATTATGAAAACGTTTGCTTGGAAATTATACCTTTTGCCTCATTTCACCTTGGTGGTTGAGATGGTTTCCTAGTAAGTGGGTCACCCTCGAAAAATGGGTCCCTACTAGGGGGTCTCTGATCCATGTGGATATCGGTGGCCACCCACCTATTCCACTATCTCAAAGAATAGTTTCCATTTTGGCAGTTTTTTTACATTTTTTCGAGTCCCAAACTTTTGGAGTTGTTTTGAGGCCCTAAACGACGTTTTGTGGGCTCGACAATGCTTACCATGTAGTCGGACGTAGATGCTAGGCTGAACGGAATATGTACTCCTCGATTATACCTTTCCAACAGTGTAACAAGTGCCCCAAATTGAGATCATATGCAAAAGTTACACCCTCGAGAAGTTGACATATCAAATAACCCTATCGGGGCCCACAAACCTTTTGGCATTTCATCTCTCGGGGTTAGGGTTTTGGATGTTTAGGGTTTTCTCTTTTATGTTTTATTTTAAAAAGGCCTTTGGAGCCACAATGTACTCATCTTCTTGCGAATGAGTGTAGTTGTCACATCTCTTCTCAAATATAAGTTGCCACCAGTCGATCAAGTTTGTTTCAGTCTGCATTTTTACAGTTTCATCAGGTTCTCTTTATTAATAGAAGTCAAGTTTTACTGTATCTATGTGTATTTCTTTGCTATACATCTATATTTCAATTCGTTCCATTTATAAATCCAGATTAATGGTATCATAACGGTCTCCTCTTTATTTGTTTCTTTATGCATATCCCCAACGAGGTCAAGGTGCAAGGAGTTGGTACTCGAAGTAGTTGAGCCCTTGCAAGACCATCCCCACCGATTGCGGCAGCCTCCCATGGTAGAAGAAAAGAGAGACGATGGAGCAGGAGATCCTTTTAAACTATTGTTCGAGGAAGCCCCCGCGTGACAAAGGAATGATATGATGGATAACGTTTCATAGATCCTTCGACGACTACCAACGGGAGATGCATCTTCATCAAGCAGTCACTTTGGAGGCACCACCCCCTTCAAGGTATAAGTCAATTTTGATATCCCCTTATTTGAAGGCCAAATAGATGCAGATGTTGTAGATAAATGGTTGAATCTGTTAGAAGGGTATTTTTCAGTCCATAATTTTTCCAATAGAGAAAATATTACCTTTGCACTTCTTAAGGTTTTCCTCCATGTCAAGGATTGGTGGGAGACTTACTATGAGCAAAGGGAGACTAAGGAATATGCAATGTTTTCTATCGCACCCACTTGGGATTCTTTCAGGGATGTTATTAAGGAACAACATTGCCCTGTTGGAATCTACGATGACAAGTATACGAAATAGAACACACTACGACAAGAAAGGGACCAGACAGTACCAGAGTTCACAAATATCTTCCATATCTTGCGCACCAAGTTGGGTATCAACGACTCTAAACGACCTCTGGTGCTCAAGTACCGCGATTTTCTGCATAGATACATCCAAACAGAAATGGAGTTTTTGGACATCTCATCACTGGGCATGGCTTATCAATATGTTGWCAAAATAGAGTAGAAATTTAAATAGAAGAAGCGGGAGTTTGGATCTGCAAATTCCTCACAACAGAAGCAAGGCAAAGGCARCCCCAACCCACAAAACAAAGGACAGAGCAAGGATGGACCCCCTCAGGACAACCAATCCAAGCCACAAATAAGAAGGGTAATAAGAAAAYGAAGAAAGACACTGGGAAATGGTGTGAATTCCATAAAATCCCTTGGCATGACATCAATGAATRTCGCTCGAAGCAGTCATTGGTGGTCGAGATGAAAGCCTCAGAGTCATAGGTAGGTTCCGACTCTGAATCAGATCTAGACAAGGGAAATAGGATCATAGATACAAAACCCAATGCCACTGTCACTACCACCAAGGTCCAACCAAGTGAACTAGAAGAACCAGAGAAAGGTGAACGCCTTTTTCACTCGCAGATGTGGGTGAAGGTTGCTCCGTTGCATTTCATTGTCCATAGTGAAAGTCAAAAGAACCTGATCTCAGCAGAGGTCACCAAGCGGTTGAACCTGCCGACAAAATCACACCTGCAACCCTACACCATCGGGTGGCTCTGCCAAAGAAGAGATCTTTGCATCAGCCAATAATGTCGTCTGCCCTACGACATCAAACCCTTCAAGGATGAAGTATTGTGTGATATTTCCCCCCTTGAAGTTTGTGATTTTATTTTAAGCCAACCATACTTGTGGAAGCGACATGTTTTATACGAGTCTAGACTTCGCAGTGTTATTATTACTTTAGGTAGACAATTGTACAAGATACAAGAGGTAGCTCCGCCTACCACCATTTCATTGATTTCTGCTAAGCAATGCAAGAAGGTCATTTCCAATACCGGGAAAATTGTCCTCTTCATGATTCTCTCTCAAAGTGAACAAAAGGTCCTAGCCACATCCATGGCCTTTGCGCAGGGCCTCTCCATGCCGCAGAAACAAGTGGAAAAGATCATGGAAGAATACAAATACATCTTCTCCTCACCATCAGGGTACCATTGCACTGTCAGGTCAAGCATTCAATCGATCTAACCCTCGTTGCACCTCTACCCAATGGGTCAATCTATTACCGCTCTCTGATGGAAAATGAGGAAATCAAGAAACAGATCCAAGAACTGCTTCAAAAGGGGCACATCTGACCCATCTCCTTACCCTGCAAGAGCCCAATTGTACTCGTGTAGAAGAAAGATGGGACTTGGTGACTCTGTATTGATTACAAGGCCCTAAAAAAAATCACAGTCATGAACTGGTACCCAATTCCCCAAATTGATGGCCTTATTTACCAGCTCAAGGGAGCCAAGTTTTTCAGTAAGATTGACCTGAAGTCTAGCTACCATAAGGTCCTAATAGAACAGAATGATGTATGGAAGACTGTTTTCAAGTCCAAAAAAGGTCTTTTGGAATGGTTAGTCATGCCCTTTGGTTTGACAAATGATCTAGCAACTTTCATGAGATTGATGGATGATATATAGTGGAATTTCACCAATTCTTTTGTGGTGGTATATCTGGATGATATCCTCAGCAAGAATTGAGCAGAACACTTGCAGCATATTTAGTGGGTCCTTCCCACTCTACAACAACACAAGCTATATGCTAACTTGGAAAAATGCTCCTTCAACATGAACAGGGTCCAATACCTAGGCTACATTGTTGTTGAGCATGGTGTGCATGTAGATCTAGCTAAGATCCAAGTCATTCGTGATTGACTAGCCTCGACCACACTAACTGAGCTTCGAATTTGCTTAGGATTTGCCAACTTCTATCGCAGGTTCATGTTGGGATTCTCCCATATTGCATGGGCCCTCGGCCAAGTGACCAAGGGTCGTGGCAAGGCAAAGTTCATGTGGGGGAAGTCATAATAGCAAGAATTCAATTATATGAAAAATCGCTTGTGTTGAGCTCCAATACTCTCCTTACCCGATCTACAACAACCTTTTGAGATCGAGACCGATGCCTCAAACTATGCCGTGGGCGCAATTCTCACTCATCACAGTGATCCAATGAAATAGCATAGTGAGACACTATCAAATATCGTTCGTAAGTACCCCACCTATGACAAAGAAATGTATTCCATTACACAATATTGTCGACAATGGAAGCACTACATTCTCGAGAAGGAGACAATCATCCACACTAATCACAAGCCTCTATAATTCATGCAGACATAAGGCAAATTGTTGAACGCCCGCTATTAAAAACGGTCCACATACTTGCAGTAGTTCCATCTCAAAATCAAATATAAAATAGGGAGCACCAATCATGTCATTAATTGCCTCAGTTGACCTCCAGTTGCAGCCTTAACCACGGTGCTCCACTCTTATGGCCCCAACTCTACAAGAGTGGCCCCAACTCTACAAGAGTGATCCTAACTTTGCTACCACTTACCAGATGTTGGGCATGTTGATTTTCCAATGAGCAAGGTTAAGCATGAAGTTCATTCCATTTTTAGCATTTAACCATAACCATTAATGTTGCAGCAACCAAGATCACAAGAAGAAGCACCATGCATAAGAACACAAGAAGTATCCTGGGAAACCCTTCTCAACAAGGGAAGAAAACCCAGCCAAATCCTTTGCTATATTCTACAAGAGAAAGACCTTCACCACCAAGAAACCTAGCACACAAGAGGTTGCTCGAACCCTAGAAGACTAGCGCCCAAGAGAGGTGAACACTTTTCCCAAGAAGGGGTACTTGCTGAAATTTCCAAACTCACATGAAAGATTTGATTCCTCAATGGGGAATTTACCTTTACTTATATTAACCTAAACCTGTCAACAAAAGTGTCTATTGGCACAACAGGGTCGATCTCATTAGCTTGTAATATAATTAATATTAACTAGATTAATTATCTTTTACATTAATTACCAATCACATTAAGGTGGGGCTGACATGTTACAGGCAGCTCTAACTCTTGAACAATGTTGGAAAGTGGCATTAATGTGTTTTCATTGATGTCAAACAGTAGGATAGTATGCAGATATTAAATCTCGGGAGGGTTAGCGAATGAAGATCAAAGCTCAGAAGAGATGACACGATGAAACTCAAAAGGTAAAGCGCATTGTAGAAACATGATCAGATCAAGTTAGGACCGTTGAATACGCAAGAGCCAGATCAACGGCAAGGATTGATTGCAGAGCGCAAAGGGAGAATTAAACAACGTGCAAATTCCAATCCCGCAATTAGTCTAAACCATCGATCATCACCCGCCAAATAGATCTACGGTTGGCATCAGTTCCACTAACAACGAGCAATTTTCCATTGCCGAGCTCGACGATAGTTTTAAACGTCGTGCTAGTTGGGACCCTGTAATCATCCATGATAGTTGATCTACTCCAGGACCATTCTCGACCGATGGATCAAGTNTATATTAACCTAAACCTGTCAACAAAAGTGTCTATTGGCACAACAGGGTCGATCTCATTAGCTTGTAATATAATTAATATTAACTAGATTAATTATCTTTTACATTAATTACCAATCACATTAAGGTGGGGCTGACATGTTACAGGCAGCTCTAACTCTTGAACAATGTTGGACAGTGGCATTAATGTGTTTTCATTGATGTCAAACAGTAGGATAGTATGCAGATATTAAATCTCGAGAGGGTTAGCGAATGAAGATCAAATCTCAGAAGAGATGACACGATGAAACTCAAAAGGGAAAGCGCATTGTAGAAACATGATCAGATCAAGTTAGGACCGTTGAATACGCAAGAGCCAGATCAACGGCAAGGATTGATGCAGAGCGCAAAGGGAGAATTAAACAACGCGCAAATTCCAATCCCGCAATTAGTCTAAACCATCGATCGTCACCCGCCAAATAGATCTACGATTGGCATCAGTTCCACTAACAACGAGCAATTTTCCATTGCCGAGGTCGACGATAGTTTTAAACGTCGTGCTAGTTGGGACCCTGTAATCATCCATGATAGTTGATCTACTCCAGGACCATTCTCGACCGATGGATCAAGTTGAGTAGAAGGATAGGATAAGAAAGGCAAAACGGTTGAGATTTTGAATACCCGAATTCTCGATAGTCGTTGGAACACTTTAAGTGGAAGGATGGGATAAGCAAGGAAAAAGGGTCGAGATCTCAAATACTCAAATTCACGATAGTCATTGGATCACTTTAAGTGGAAGGATAGGATAAGCAAGGAAAAATGGTTGAGATCTCGAATACCTGAATTCCTAATAGTCGTTGGATCACTTTAAAGTGGAAGGATAGGATAAGCAAAGAAGAAGAGTCGTTGGATTTAAACCAAGGCAAAGAAGCATCGCAGACAGATCGAGTCGTTGATCTAAGATCATGATCAACGAATAACATTCATTTCGGGTTAAAAGTTGTGATGAGGTTACACTTCGGGGAATCTCACTTCGGAAGAACTTAGAAGTGGAGAAATCGAATTACCCGAAGTCCCGAAGTGGATATGAGTCGTCTGATCAGAAGAACACTTCGAGAAGTATCACGACCGTTAGATAAAGGAGAAGAATATGTGCCATATCGGGAGATCTACGTCAGCAGACCACGTCAGTAAGGACACATGGCATAGTCAGATAATGACAAGTGTCAAGACGAAATCGACATTTCAGGTACGTGTAAATCATGAATCCGAGTGACATGTGGCAGCCACTCGGCATGTGCCACGTCATCAAGTGACGTCAGTAAGTTACATCACTCCGACAGTTTTACTTTGGGAGTTTCACCTCCAGCAAATGACCTAATTAGTCGAAGTCCCCAAGTAAATGAGAATTGTCCATCTAATTGGGAGATTAAAATGTGATCGTTGATCAAGTACAATGGAAGGATAGCGTAAGTGGAATAGTCAAAGTCCCAAAGTAAACGAGAGTCGTCCAACTCATTGGTTGATTTGTAAAGAGGTTGCAAATCGTGTGGGACAAAGTCCCGAAGTGCCAACAGTCGTCCAACTCATCGGGAGATTTGTAAAAATCCTAGAAGTCGCGAAGGACGAAGTCCCAAAGTGTCGACAGTTGTCTATCTCATCGAGAGATTAAAACGTGATCGTTGATTTTGATAAGTGATCAAGCACTCGCTTGGCCTAGCTCCTGGTCACCGCCTGTGGTCATATGGAATAAGAGAAATAAAGGCAAAAGATAATACATCGCTTAAGTTGATAAGCCTATGGTTCTGCATTTTCGGTCATATGTAATGGTTTCAAGGAAGCACCTCAGCAAAACTCAATTTTTGCAGTAGTTGCAGTGATCATGGTTAAGTTAAATGAAGAGGTGTGATGGTCCAAACGAAAGGACACAATGCTTTACAACTCATGTCGTTTTGAAAATTATGTAAACGAGAAAGAATGGTGAAAAGAAAGTGTCTTTGTAGTCTGAATCAGAAGATATATTAAATCACAGAAGCACAAAGAGATGCAGTGAAGACATGATACATAAGTTTTCCAGATTCATAAATTAAGGGTGGTTGGGTGGTGCAAGGGCACGTTGGAGCCTACAGGGGAGTAGGTGCTTCCTTGTCAGTTGTAACTGACTAAATAGGGGGTCAAAGCCTCCTACCAGTTGGTGTTGGTGAACAAGGGTGTGGGTGCATCATGATCAGTTGATGTTGATCTAAGAGGAAGAATATCTTCCTTCTATGTAACATGTAAAACAAAAGTTTGCAGTTAATAGAAAAGTGTTTGTGGTTTTCCCAATTGGCTTCCACGATAAAATTTTGTGTCAAAATTTTGTTTCCATTAACAAAAGAAAATTGATAAAATTATTGTCATTGATTCACCCGCCCCCTCCCTCAGTGATAAGATTTGATCCTTCAAACAATATAGCAAGGGATATGATACACCCACTAGTGTTCATCCACTAGATGTCCATATCTCTGGATCATTGCATTACACAGAGGAACCACTTCTTCACATGTTCACCTGTGCTCGTCCACATGCACGTCCACTCAACAGATCTTCTTTCCCGTTGCATTACACAGGAGAGTCATCTGGAGTTTCTCGTCAACTCTTCTTCTCAGAGGAGGCTAATACATCATCTTCATTTCTGTTCTCATGACGATGCACCCAACACTTTGGGATTTTAGACGTTCACCTTGTGCTCAACCACAGACACGTCTAACTTAGCAGATCGCCTTTCCCACGGGATAATCATCTGGAGTTCTTCTCAACTCTCTGAATGGAGGAGGTCATCTCTACATTCCAACTATGTCTCAAATAGGAACCACACACCCTCTTTAGAGGCTTTCTCTCAGGTTTGTAAGCTGGAGAATATCTCACATGGCTGCAATGATCCACATCTCATAGGTTTGTAAGCTGGAGAATGTCTCACATAGCTGCAATCATCAATAGGGCACAGGTGCAACTGTCACTGACTTTCATCTTCAAGACGGATTGTTATGCCATCTGGGCCACCTCTGTGTTCCTTCAAGAGAGCGTGCAAAGCTGATTTGGGAAGCTCACTACAGTCGAATGGCAGGACATTTTGGCATGGAAAAGACCGTGGTAGTACTACATAAGAATTTCTATTGGTTGAAATTGGGCCAAGACGTCAGCAAGTATATCAAGTCTTGCACTGCTTGCGTCATTGCCAAACCAACCACTAAGAAGCAAGGCCTGCACACCCCTCTTCCTACTCCCGACAGGCCATGGGAATCCATCTCGATGGACTACATGTCAGGCCTTCCTTCAACCAAACAGGGAAATGACTATGTTTTTGTGGTGGTTGATTAGTTTTCTAAGATGGCCATCATAACAGCCTGCAAGAAGAATATCGCAGTGGAGGCCACTACCAAGCTCTTCTTCAAATGGGTGTGGGTACACTTCGGGATACCACATACCATCATATCAGATCAAGATAGCGGGATCCTAAGCACATTTTGTTGCTACAACCTCTTCCATTGACAATAAAAGAATTGCTTTGGAGGAATCGGGGAGTATTGGACTTTGTCTGCATGTTCCATCTATTTGCGAGGTGATATTGCTCTTTTCTTTCAATATTATTGTGATCATTGAATAGTATTGCTTAAGTAAATATGTGTTTACTTAGCTAGGTTTGGTAAACTTATAGTTGTTGGCCTATATGCATTGTATTCGCTAATGAGACTAACTTTGTTGTTTTATCAGTGCATGCAGTCCATTATCTACTTTGTCTCACATTCTATTGGAAGTTTGCAGGTCATCTTACAGAAAGTTTATGGGATAGATTCGAGCAAGGATCTACCCTCATCATTCACTAAAACTTCACAAGCTTTTTTGTTCATCTATCTCTTCTTGTCATATTCAGATTTTGGATGCTAACTTGCTTAGATAGGTCAAAATAATCAATTATATTTCTGATTTTTACATGTGGGAAACTTCTGTTGCAAAACATAAAATTTCCTTAACATTGTTGAGTGTGTTGCAGCAAAATCAACAAGCAATAGTTTGTTGATTTTTGCAAGTTCTCGCCAGGTTAAGGGTGTATGCTGCTCAATTTCATTCACAACACACCTTCAAGGGCCTCCTTTCAAACTGGTAACAACTTCTCTTCTTTCTCTTTCAATCTAAGCGTTGTAAGCAAGCCCAAAGGAGGGTACCCAAGTGGCTTACAATCTCTTCATTTCAATTTGTGTTTTCCAAGCTTTAGTTTAGTTTCTTTTCTGTCTTTACTTCATAGTTTGGCTAGTTTAGTTGTGATATCTACATGCATGCTTAAAGTTAAAATTATCTAAAGTAGACCTCACACAAATGCTAGCTTAGATCCCATGGAGGCTTAGATTAAATATTTCCATTTTCGTTGCATGCAAGTCATTTACTTCCTAAGAATTATTTTACGCACATGCATGCAAACATGGGCTTCTTAAAGGTTTAAAAATAATCGTCATTTTCAATTTCACAAGTATTTTCAATTCTTCACAATTTACATGCAATAACTTCATAACTTGAGAACTAAACTTGCGATCTCATTATTTAAGAGCTTCAATCTTCATAACTTTCATTTCCAGTTTTGGCATTTTTTAGCAAGCATTAAGCACTCAAACACCGACACTTTTGAGCAAGCTCTAAGCACTCAAACACTTCATTACTTAGCTCAYAGGTTTAATAATTTATTAGACTTAATAGGGCACCTTTACCAACCATCTTCRCCATTTAAAACGGGGACGGAGGAAGCAACRGAAAGGTGCTAGGTCGGGGACGGTCTCRTGGCATGCGACATCCTTTTCCGGGAGTACTCTTATCTTAGGACTGACCTATGGAGCTAGGGTGGGCCTCGTTGCCTTACTTCTTGAGCACCCAACAGTTACTKGGTAATTGGGGGAGGAAAGTATTGGGTTCACACTTAGATTGGATTAAAACAAATCTCACTTAACCACTTAATTCAATCCTTGGTCTTTGTAATCGCTCAGTTTGTAGTTTAGGTCAAAGGCTAAAGGATGAAGGACAAACTAGCATAACATGAACCTTCCCCACCCAATGTCACCTCGATGGGGAGGTTCTTTCTGTTTAGGGAGGTTGGCTTAGAGGAGACGTCCCCGGTAACCTAAGGTTTGAAAAGGCAGAAAGTATAAGGTCAAGTATTAGAGTTTCCTTCCCACAAGTTACCACCTAGGTCAGATAGTTCGGCTAATCAGCCAATAAATGAAGTGTATGCCCTATTGAAAACACCTGCCCGGAACAAGACAACAGCAACGCAATATATGTATTTGCAGGCTATAACTCAAAGGGTTAGTACTTCAATGACTATCTGCTATCATTTAATAAGCAATTGTAAAGCAATAGATGTAGAATGAAATCAACATTTTGTCAATTAGCTATGAAAGATCATCAATTCATCAATATCTACCAAGATGACTAAGCCAAC
>JASDQU010311977.1:0-13562 GCA_032191745.1 Picea mariana | reverse complement strand
GGTTTATCCCTCCCTTTACATTTGGAAGCTGTAGCTACCTTTGGAAGTCATTACTTCCCTTGAACAATAACTATTGATTATTTCTCATATATTGTGCATGGTGTATTGTGGTGTATTGGTGTAACTTTTATACTATTGTTCATTTCTTATTGGATATAATTGAATTGTTTAAGTATAAGTTGAAAAGGGTTTTTAAATTGTACTTGATACTGATTCACGCCCCTCTCAGTATTAACATCTTCATCATCTTCCAAGATGTCACTGTTGCTGCTATGCTATTTTTATTTTTGCTTTCCCTTTTTCTTTGACATTTTGGATGCTTTGAAAGCTTCTTCTTTTATATCTGGATTTTCCTGTTCAGTTCTCATTTCATATGTTGTGAATATTCCATGTAGTTCGTCCATGCTTATTGAGTCTAGATTTCTCTTTCTTCTAGTGCTAATATCTTAGGATCAAATCTCATAGGAAGAGATCGTAGTACCTTTTGAACAATTACAGATTCTTTAATTTCTTCTCCCTATC
Source organism: Picea mariana (assembly GCA_032191745.1). Classification (NCBI taxonomy): domain Eukaryota; kingdom Viridiplantae; phylum Streptophyta; class Pinopsida; order Pinales; family Pinaceae; genus Picea; species Picea mariana. The sequence goes on along the minus strand of JASDQU010311977.1, from coordinate 13,040 downwards.
CTATGATTTCATTTATTATTTCATCATATCATAAGAAGTAAGCTTCAATATTCTCATCTTCCTTCATCTTTAGTTGTTCAAACTAATCTCTATAAGTTTGAAGCTTTGTTGCTTTGACTTTTGAATCTCCTTCATAAATATTTTGAAGTTTGTCCCAAATCTCTTTAGCGGATTTATAATGCATAAATTTGTTGTATACTGATTCAACAAGACCATTCCGAAGTGCATTTGTGGCTTTGGAATTATTTTGACCGATTTTTATTTCTCTTTCACTTATTGTCGGAACTGCTAGTTCTTTGTATCCATCTACTATAGATTGCCAAATTTCAAATCCTTGTGCCTGTATATATGTTTTCATCCTTCTGATCCAGAATGCATACTTATGTCCATAAAACTGTGGTATTCCATGTTTATACATGTTGTTTCTCTTCATGATCTACCTTTCAGTGGTTAAATTGATTCTTGAAGGAACCGGCTCTGATACCAATTGTTGGATTACTGAGAGGGGGGGTGAATCAGTAATAGAGAAATTCAATCCTTTTTTAACCACAATATGCAGGTGTTATATCAATGTAGCATTATCCAATAGTTGCAGAGTAAATCAACAATGAACAAATGAGAAATCACACACATACACAATACACCAGTGTTTTACGTGGCAACCCAAACCAGGAGAAAACCACATAATGCTTTTTCTTATATGTCTTTTAGAATTACATTCATTGGAAGCACTAACTTCCTTTGTTTTCAAGCAACAACTGGAAGGAGGCTCCAACCCCCTAGTTTCTCTGGCTACAACCTGAGGGAAGCTCCAACTCCCCAATTCTCTAGCTCTAACCAGAAGGAGGCTACAACCCCCTATGTTCTTCGGCTACAACTAGAAGGTGGCTACAACCACATATCCTTGCCTCGTCCAACCGCCCTGACATATAAGTAGAATGATGGAACCATTATCACACTATCATTTTGAGATATACTATTGTAAACTTGTACCAATCAACCTGCACCAAATAACCTGTACCAATAACTTGAACCATGCATCAGCCATGCATCAACCTGTAATCAACCCATTATCACATGAAGTTATTAGGGGTCGCAGGTGTTTTTCATTGATACCTAAGTCTATATCCTTACCCTATCTCTATCTCTCTTTTGCAGACCAGGTCCTAAAATTATTTCCCTTCAACTGGTAAAAGTTGTCCTTCCCTCTTTGTTTAAAGGCATGGTTTCCCTTGTGTCTTACCTGAATAGGTCTCAGCCCGAAGCTTTTCTATTTTTCTCTAAGGATGAATACTTGTCACCATTTGTTTTTCAATTTCTAATCATTTTGTTTTCCTGATTCCACAACAAGTCATCTAAGTCATTGTTTACACGGGCAGCAACGATGGGCACAAAGTGCAACACTCAAAGCGATCCATTGTGGACTCGAATATAGTAAACAAGCAGGTTCAGTTTTCAACGGTGGAGATCCCCCGTGAATCTCAGATTAGCATCCTTTAGGAATTCAAAATTACAAATTTGTGCGAGGTATAGTGCCAGAGTTGAAGCACCAGAATTAAAGATCAAGAAAAGGTTAAGTATCGATCGTCGGATCGCATTGGGGAGAGATCGACGGTGGGAAATAATTGTGGAAATCGAGACTATGGAGGATTGTAATAGTTATTCATCCAAAGGTCCGAAGTCCAGAAAGCTAGAGCCAATATGGATCATCGATCTAAATTCAGAAGGAGTCGTTGATCATTGCAGCCACATCAACAGACTTCCGAAGACCCAAAACCCAGAGTGAGCATGGGCCCTCAATCCAAGGGACATGCGTCGCCAGATATGACATGAAGAAACAATTACTGGAGGATTTTCGAGATGAGCAGTGTGTAAATCTCCCGAAGGTCGATCTAGCAGAGAATATCATGCTCGTATATCCATAAGAGCACGTGGTGACTGATAAGCAAATTCATGGATTCACGATTCAGAGGATTTGTAAGGAGCAAGGAAAAAATTTTGCGAAGCACGGAGTTGCGAAGCACGGAGTTGCGAAGCACGGATTTGCGAAGCACGGAGTTGCGAAGCACTCAGAAGTTGAGCCCTGGGTCATATCTTGAGGTCATGTGGGAGGAATGCCTAGGAAGAGAAGCTAGCGTCCATTTCATGGAGCTGGCCGATTCAGAGTTCTGAGGAAAAAATCGCAGCCGTCAACTACGAAGCTGATCCGATCGTCGATCTGAGTAAAGTGATTTCTTCGATCTGGGTATCAGAATATATTGAGTTAAGTGGTGTGAAGACTCCCGAAACACGAAGTCTCGAAGCACTAGTTGGGATAAGCTTCATGTCATGTCCTGAGGTCACATGCAGGAAGGGGTAAAGAAGAAGGAGTTGGCACCTTAAGCTTGAGATTTCGAAAGCATGAAGGAAGAGGTTGTGGGTTTCATAATACCTACACCGAAGGCCGAAAGGGCCTGTGTTAGTTACAAAGTGAGACTACCAAGGTTCAAAGAGCCAGGTTTGGCTCAAAGAACCACTAGCAGTGCATGGCAACCCCCTAAACGTTAAGCCTCGTCCCGATCCCGATGAGCAATCGGTTAATGAAGGAGGAGTGTTGGTTGAAACCTCGTCTCACCCCATAAATAGAAGGAATGGAAGGATCTAGTCGTGGAGATAGAGGTGTCAGCCCGAGTTACCCCTATGGATGTTTTTTTCTGCATACCCATGCTAAGATGAGTTTGCATCTAACAGGAGGATACATACACAGTCTGACAGAAGAAGGCGTAGACGAAAGGCCTTGAATGCAATGGCTAGATCACACTCCTGGTATTCGTGGATTGATCTGAGTATAAATCGTTCAGTTCAATATTTTGTTATGGTCATCAACTGGTTGAGCAGAGCTCCCTACTGTGTAATTTTTTATGCTAGAACTATTCTCTGGTCATGTATCAAATTTGAGACTTTCACATTAATAGAAGTCGGTTTCTTTCATCTCTTTGTTTAAATTGTGCTGAAACACTCGGGCATGGAGGATCCAGTCAAGGGTTGTGGTTCTATTGTAATGTAGATTTGATTACAATAGTTTTGTGACCAGTTTTAGTCAGCTTCCTTGTTACCTTATTTCCCCTTATGCTGAAAGTATCGAGCATGGAGGATCCAGTCGAGTTGTTGTAGTTGCATGATAATGTAGGTTTGGTTATTATGCTGCTGTGAAATTTTTAGTGTCTGAAACTTGAGTTGAAGAGTGCTCTTGAGCTTGATTTTTTCTTCACCAAGCTGCTTGAAAGTTGGATTCCCATAGTAGTCTTATTCACCTCTCTCACTAATTCTTCCTTCTTCTCACACTTAAGCTCAAATCACTGACTGAAGTTAATGAGGACCTCACTTCCATGTGCATTGCTTGTCCAGTTTCTGTGTTAAAATCAGTCTTGTACTGAGTTTCGTCCATTTGACCTCCACTCATAAAACCAAAATCCATGAAACATTCTGATGGGTACTAGGCTTATCCTATTGCAATGTGAGGGTGACTTTCAGTTCTAACACAACCATGCAACCTGTAATCAACCTGTACCATAAACCATGCACCAACCTATACCAAACAACCTGTAATCAACTTGTACCATAAACAAGTGCATCAACCATGCACCGACCTGTACCTCAACATGTACCATGAAAACGTTCATCAACCATGCACCAAACATGAACGAATAACTTGTCACAACAACTTGTCCAAACAAACTTAGAAAGAATCATCAAAATAATTTATCCTCCCATGAATTTAAGCCTTCTGTAATTCACCTTCCCACTGAAATTTGTCTTATATATACTTTTGTTACCTCAGTCACTTGTAGATATTCAATATTCTCAAGTGTGATTAAAATTATAGATCCTTTCCTCTTATTTATACTTTCATGTAGCTTCCTCAAGGGGTTACATTTTAGCCATCTTAACCCACTTTCCTTATTTTAGGGTTAACCCACTTCTAATTTCTCCATTAACTTTATTATTTAAATCATTTATTTTGTATTAACTTTGAATTATAGTACACTCATCACTTCACTTTATTATTTACCTTCTAAAATCTCTTAAACCACTTTGACTACTTTGACCTTTTGGGGCTTCTATATGACTCATGAGGGTTCTCCAACTTCACATGGCCATAACTCTCTAACCGTGAGGAGTTATGTGACATTCCACATACCACTAGAAATGGAATGACATGTACTATCCATATAGAATAGTATTTCCTACAAATATATAAAAAATCATACCATTATCCATCAAACAAACTTGGGCCCATTACCCAAACCTGGGTTCTCAATCTTCTCATGTCCATAACTCTCTAACTGTGAGGAGTTATGTGACATTCCACATACCACCGAAAATGGAATAACATGTACTATCCATATAGAATATTTTTAACTTCAAATATATTAAAACACATACCATTATACATGAAACAACCTTGGGTCCATTACTCAAACCTTTGTGCTACCATAATTCTCTACCGGACTTTCTCCAAGGGTTGAAATAAATCACTAAGGGTTGACATCAATCTACAATATTACTCTCCAATGGTTGACATCAATGACAACCAACAATCCATACCAACTGTCCATCAATATAAGCCAATTGTCTGACAATTATGCCCATATATATATTCGTTTGTTATAGTCTATTTGGATGATATACTAGTTTATAGTGCTACCTGGGAGGAGCACTTCTCACATCTCATGGAGATGTTACAAACTTTGAAGAGAACCAACTACTAGATAACCTCAAGAAATTTTAGTTTTCTCAGCAATATTTAGTGTATGTCATCGATGGAGAGGAGCTCAACATAGATCCCGCAAATATGGAGGCCATCATGAAATGGCAAGTTCCTACAAATGTCACTAAAGTTAGGAATTTTTTTGGGGAAACAAAGTACTTGTGGAAGTTCATAGATTCATTTTTAGTAGTAGTTGCACCACTCCACACCATAATAGTGACTGATAATAGTTTCCAGTGGGGGAAGAATGAATAGAAGGATTTTGATGAGATAAAAAGAAATATTAGTCAAGCACCAGTGTTGGGTAAAATATATGCACTATTAATTCCAACATTAAATTGTCAACTAGGGAGTCATAGACTTAGAGGTGCAGGCATAGGAAATGCAAGATTGGAGCCTAGTCTAACCTAATCTAAGGCCGACAAACACATTTCAATGCAATAAATGAAATAGGAAACCGGAAAATGAATTCAATTAAAAAGAAGGAAACTAGCACCTTAGGTTGAAACCCATTATGGGAAATCCATGTCTTACAAGTTAGGCATTTAATATACCTTTGGTGATTTAAGCTATGGGAAATTAAAGTGCAAGGAATCCAAAGGTACGTGAAATAAAACCAAGTGCGGGAAATAGAAGGAGATTTGAACTATGAAAGAATTAAGTCAAAGAAAAGGAAAAACAATGCAAAACCAAACTAGATTAAAATGACAATAAAGACAATAAATGAAATCAAGATTTGTTGGCATAGGGGCAAACCCAGGGTTCAATGCTTCAACAGTGCACCAAAAAAACCCTAACTACCAACCCTTTCAGCAACACCCGCAAAGAGGATGAAGTATCACACAAGGTAGAGGCAGGGGGGGTTGCAGGACTCAGGTGTCTACAACCTAGTTGGGACATAGATCTATGATTACAACACTTAGCAGAGCACTTATCCAACAATATGCATTAGATTATGATTCTCATTCACATCGTAGATCAAACCCTAAGTACAGAACAACACAATAATAATCAGATCAAACACTTCCAATCGTTTAGCACATAGCATTAACTCAGATCTAGCATTCATTTACCATCAATAGAGCACTAAGCATCCATACATCTATCTGACATATATAAAGGTCAGTGCACTAAGCAGATAAAAACATAAACAACATGAAAAACATTGCACAAAGCACATTAGAACACAGGATATGTGTGGTTCACCCCACTGTGGGGCTACGTCCACCAATATTCTTCTTCTTATTTATTAGTCTTCAATCTTCTTACATTCTTCTTCTCATGTGCACAAAGCCATAGAGCCAACTCCACAAAGGACAGGAGATCTGTGCGCACCTTGCCAGATCCTCCTTCCTTGAATTAGGTCAAGGAACAAAGCCAACTCATTAATAGCACAAAGCCTTACATACAACGTCTATGCACAAAGAAACTTACATTCTCTTGCACTAAGCCAGACATACTCTGCACATATCCAACTAGATCTATATATCTGGGCAACACTACTTCAAAGTCCTTGAGCTTAGCTCGAGTTTCCTTGACTTACTGCTTTGCCAGGGCTTCCTTCTCGGCGAACTCCTGAATCACATTCTCAGTAACAGGCCCTTCTGGGTGTTGTTCTACTGTCGCAACTAGTTGGTCTAACTACGAGCCTTGTCCTTCAACTTCTTCAAAAATCATACAGGCTTTGTCCTGTACCGGCTGGAGCCTCTGTGTCACTTCCATGACTTTTCTCTAGATGGAAGTAACCTACTGTTGAACTGTGCATTGTTCTTGTTATCTTTTCATATTCTCAACTATAGTAAGAAGCTTCATTTGTGCTTGCACGATGGATGCCTATTGCTTCACCTCCTGGAGTTGTGCTTCTAATTTCCTTAGCTCTGGATCTTATGCAAGGTTCTCATAGGTATGCACACTTCAATCACTTAATATTTTACACTCTGAGGCTAATGCCCAGATTCTTTCTACTGTGTTCTTGGAAGCTTCTTCCCTCTGATAGCGCACTTCTTTTGGAGTGCTAGGTACTTCTTGGAGTTCTAGCTCTATTATTTGTGCTTGAAGCTGCTGGATGGATTCGACGAGCTTCCCTACTTGCATCTCAGTTGACTCTGGTTCCTTCTGTGCCAAGCCCGACACAAAGTGAAGTGCTATAGTTACTACCTCTTTGACCACAGTCTTCTCTTCAAGCAGTTGGTCTCTTTCTTTCTGCATCTTCTCTTTGTCCTCCTTGAACATCACCTTAATTTCACCGTTCTCCTTCTGCACAACTCGAAGTTTCTCTAAGGCCTCCTCCTTTTCTTGCTTCATGGCTTTTGTAGCCTGTTTCTTTTATTGGTTAGTTTGCACAGGGCTTGGTTTTCTCATTAATGTCAAACTTAAATTCATAATACTAAGAGAAGTAGTTGCATGGTGGTTAGCTAAGAGTTCCTTCGAAACTTAGGAATTCATAAAGGAAGGAGCGCACAGTAGAAGAGAATGGATCTTGGGCGTTAGATCCAAGCGCGGGGCCCGACTATCGTCAGATCCAGGAGAGCCTGCACGTTCTTTAAAGTGCAAGGTGAAGCGGGCTTATAAAATCCTGAAAGAAGGAGGACCATCCATCTTCGGGTAGGACACGTGGTCACAGATCAGATTTTCACTGACTGGAAAGTCAAAGAAAGGAGGTGCTCTAACCTCCGATATCGCGATACGCGAAATTGAGAAACACAAATTCCCGATGAGATTAGGATCGTCTGATCATGAAAGGTTGTGGGTCATCAATTGGAGAAAAGAGGATATCAAGGATTGCGACTTGGAGTGTCGAAACACTTCATCAGAGGAACACCAATATGCCAAAATGTGAAATGCCAAAATGCGAAACGTCGAAATGTCGAAATACAAAACACCGAAATGCCGAAATGCGAAATGCATTTTTTGCGTAGGTAGTGGTTACCACTGATGGTCATGTGAGAGGGAAGAGATAGCACGAAGCTATGATCCATTTTGAGAATCACAACTTGGAGTGTCGAGACCCTTCAACATAGGATTGTCGAAATGCGAAATACAAAACGCATTTCGATTAGCCTATGGTCATAGCCAATGGGCATATGGTTTAGCACAAGTGTCTTGCCGAAGCACTCAAGGGTTATTCTATGTTGAAAAGTAAAAAAAAACGTATGTTCATCGAACGATGCTGATTAAATATTTAAACTGATCGTGTGGATGTTGTTCTTCTTGATGCCTTGGCCAATAATGATCACTGTAAGGTAGTTATTCAGTTAATGTAACTGAATCTTTGAAGCCTGAGGGTTCTAGTGTACGCTCTAAATGTACAGGGTAAATATAAGTGAAATTTTTTGTGATGGAAATAAGGGAATTAATGGTAGAGTCGTAGCTCTGAAAAAAAAACACACATAGAGGAGAAAAGTAAAAGTAAAATTCATTTCTATAAATTGAGATGAATTGAAATAAAATTATACAGGGACAATGATAAGAAATGATGAATATAGAGCAAAGATTAAGGAGAGAAGACATATGCACATATTGATAAATCTAAGTGGTTTGGTCAAGAATGGATTCTGATATGAATATATAAACAGAGAAGATTTGAATGCTTAATCTTTGATAGAGAAGATAAAGAGTTGGTTTGTAGGTTCTTAGTGACAGAGAAGGATTCTAGGGTGGTAGGGAGGAGCAAGGGGAGACTGTAAAAGTCTCCTATACAAGTTGGTTCTTGTGCATATGGGAGTTGTAGCTTCCATTCAGTAGGTGATGAAGAAACAGAGGTAGCAGCCTCATGTGGGTTGTAGCTCAGATAAAATAAGANAACCCCCCTCAGTTAGGCTATCCTTTTCAACAATTGGTATCAGAGCAAGGTTACTTAAAGATTCAATTTAATCACTGGAAGTTTGATCTTTAATAATGGATAAGAAATCTGATTTTACTAAACATGGATTGCCTCTGTTTGATGGACATAATTATGCTTTTTGGAGTATCAGGATGAAGTTGTTTTTACAGTCTCAAGGAGTATATGTTTGGCAAGCTGTGTTGAATGAATATAAGGCTCCAGCAACAATTCCAACAGATGTTGCATGGAAGAAAACCCATGAGAGTAATTCCAAAGCTATGTATGCAATACTTGGAGGATATGCAGGTTCAAAATTTGTTAAGGTAATGCATTGCGAGTTAGCAAAAGAGTCATGGGACAAACTGAAGAAGGTATATGAAGGAGATACTAAGGTTAAGAATGCTAAATTACAATCATATAGAATTCAATTTGAAAGTTTAAAGATGGAAGAATCTGAAGATATAGCTACCTATTTTTTACATATTGATGAAGTAGTCCATACTATGAGAGGTTTAGGGGAAACAGTTGGAAATGGTATTATTGTGCAAAAAGTGCTTAGATATTTACCTGTAAGATTTGATCCCAAAATATCTGCTTTAGAATAAAGAACTGATATTGCTACTTTACTAATGGATGAGTTGCAAGGAATACTAACAACATATGAGACGAGGACATCCAATGAGAATCCTTCCAATAAGGAAGCAACTTTCAAGGCAACAAAGAAAAAGGTTGAAACAGAAACTAGTAATCATGAGGATTCAGAAAAAGACATGGAAGAAGATAACTTTGTCAAAAATCTAAAAAGAGGTACTGGCAAGTACAAAGGTAAACTTCCTCTTAAGTGCTTTAATTGTGGTAGAATAGGGCATTTTGCTTCTAAGTGTCCTTTCAATAAACATTCTAATGGAGAAGAAGAAAGTAACATCAAAACCAAAGAATATAAGAAAATGTATAAGAAGCCATTTCAAAGAAGAAGGTGAAGTTGACCTAGAAGCTGAACTTGTAAGTGCTTTGTTTGAACTAAAGAAACTAAGAAGAGAATGCAAACAATTCAAAATAGAAATTGAGAGTTTAGATCAAGAACTATAGAAGTCAAACAATTTAATTGAAAACACTGAGATCATGTTAGTTGACTTAAAACTCAAAATAGAAGAGGCTAGAGTGACTGAAGAAGCTCTAAATAATATACTTACAGAAAAGGAAAAGGAAAATGAGGTTTAAAATTTGACGTAGTTTTATTAAGAAAGAAAGTACAAGAAAATAACATGAATCATAGTTCTCAAGTGTTGGATCAAATTATTTGTAGTCAAAGATCAACTTATGATAAGACTGGAATTGGGTATAAGTCTGAAGTTACTAATACAAGCTCTAGTTCAAGTTTTGAAAAAGCAGATACAAAACATACAAATGAGAAAAACACCTACAAGAAAAAGGGATCAGAAAAGCAAGAAGATAATCAGGCTTCAACAATGTGTAGAAAAAGTTATGGTAGTTATCAAAACAGGTTTGAAGGTTACTGTTTCTTTTGTTGTAAGTACGGACACAAAGCATCTTTCTGTAATGTTTTTTCAAGAAACATAAGTGCACATAACATCTAGATTTGAATATGAAAGAAGACATGATAAATCTATTTAGAACAATGTGAACAACTCACATAACAGATTTGATTCTTTGAAATTTGAAGTTGAATGCTATAGGTGTAATAACTTTGGACATATTTCAAGAAACTATCCAATGAATTTTCAAAAATCTGTTATAAACCAATACACAAATCATAAAACTAGTTATTGGAAAAGGAAGAATGATCATTTAGAAATTGAAGAGTGAAAACTTGCTTTACAAGCTGATCATAGAGTTAAATGGTGTGTGGACAGTGGATTCTCAAAACATATGACAGGCATAAAACAAATCTTTGATTCTTTATATGAAAGAAAAGAAGTTTCAGTCACATTTGGTAATGATCAATCAGCTCGAATAGTTGGAAGAGACATTGTTTGTTTGAACAAAGACATAATGGTTCAAAATGTTTTACTGGTTGAAAATATGGAACATAACTTGTTTAGTGTAAGTCAAACATGTGATAAAGGTCATCTTATGATATTTGATTCTAAACAATGTCAAATCAAGGATGTTAAAACAAATCAGTTAGTTGGAACAACTACAAGAACATCAAATAACATATACATTTTAGATGAGAAGGATGAAAATTGTTATCTTGGACATGAAGATGAAAGTAGGTTATTGCATAAAAGACTTGGGCATATTAACTTTGAAAATCTTATTCAGTTAAATAAAAAAGAGGCAATAAGGAACTTACCTATCATAAAGAATCTTTCAAACTCTATTTGTAAACAATGTCAACATGGTAAACAAACTAGAGTCAAGTTTAAAACAAAGGAATATTCTACAACAAAAACTTTGGAAATAATACATGTTGATGTATGTGGACCTATGAGGACAACAGGTCTAAATGGTGAGAGATACTTTCTGTTATTTTTGGATGATTTTACTCGAATGACTTGGTTGTTTTTATTGAAAAAGAAGTCTGAAACATTTAGCTACTTTCAAGTTTTCAAAGAATTGACTGAAAATGAAATTGATATGAAGATTAAGTGCTTAAGGCCAGACAATGGAGGAGAGTTTGTGTCAAAAGAATTTAACAATTACTGTGATGAAAATGGAATTAAAAGAGATTTATCTGTTATAGAAACACCTCAACAAAATGGTGTTGTTGAAAGAAAAAACATAACTGTTATGGAAATGGCAAGAACAATGTTAAATGAGTCGAGATTGAATGTCATGTTTTGGCCTCAAGCTGTTCACACCGCTGTACACATCCTGAATAGAAGTTTGCTAAGAAATAATACTGATAAGACACCCTATCAATTATGGAAAGGAAGACCATCAAACATAAAACATTTTAGAATTTTTGGGAGTAAGTGTTACATTAAAAGAATTAATAAAGATCTAGGAAAATTAGACTCTAGAACCGATGAAGGCAGATTGGTTGGATATTCATGTTCAATAAAGGATTATAAATGCTATAATTTCAGATTAAGAAATATTGTTGAATCTATAGATGTAAGGTTTGGTGAGTCCTCATTTTTGAAGTCCAAATCTAAACAAAAGGATCAACAAATACATAAAATATATGACAAACGTAAGATGTATGAAGAAGTAAGTGAAACAGAAGAAACTAAGGTTGTTGATAGTGAAAAAATAATTCCTACTTTGATACAGGGCACAACTCCATCCAAAATCATGATGCCATCAAAGACTCCAAGCAAGAGAATACAGAAAAATCACCCTGAAGAACATATAATCGGTGACTTAAATGCAGGTGTTGGAACAAGAAGCAGAAGGCAAGAATCCACCTCAACTCATGAACAAGTATCTTTACTTTCTCTGATTGAATCCAAAAGTATTGAAGAAGAAATTAAAGATGAATACTGGATGAAAGCAATGAATGAAGAACTTAGTCAAATAGAAAAGAATAATACATGGGAATAGGTTCCTAGACCTTTGAATAAGAATGCCATAGGTGCTAAATGGGTTTTCATAAACAAGATGGATGAAGCAGGTAAAATAACTAGAAATAAGGTTATATTGGTTTGTAAAGGGTATGCACAGGTAGAAGGAATAGATTATGGAGAAACTTTTGCTCCTGTTGCAAGAATGGAATCCATTAGACTCATTCTATCTTATGCCAGTTCTAAACACATTAAAGTTTACCAAATGGATGTAAAGTCTGCATTTTTGAATGGTGATTTAGAGGAAGAAGTATATGGGGAACAACCAAATGGTTTTCATGTACAAGAAGCAAAACAATATGTTTACAGGTTGAAAAAGGCATTGTATGGGCCGAAGCAAGCACCAAGGGCTTGGTATTCCTGACTTGACAATTACTTGAGGTAGCAAGGATTCAGGAAAGGTAACACTGATAGTAATCTTTACATTAAAGAAGAAAATGATAGGTTGATCATTGTTGAGATATATGTAGATGATATCATTTTTGGTAGTGATGATGATAGGTTCAATAAGCAGTTTGCTAAAAGTATGCAGAAAGAGTTTGAGATGTCCATGCTAGGAGAAATGATTTTTTTCTTAGGCTTGCAAATTACTCAATCTGATAAAGGTATTTCCATTTCTCAAACCAAGTATATCAATGAAATGCTTAAGAAATTTTAGATGGAAGATTCTAAACTAGTTGGCACTCCCATGGTTACTAGCTATAAATTAAGTAAGTTTGATGATACTAAAGATGTTGATCAGATAGTGTACATATCTATGATTGGTAGTCTTCTTTATTCTACAACTACAATACCTGATGTTATGCATGCAGTTTGTCAAGTTGGCAGGTTTCAGGCTTCACAAAAAACTTCTCATCTACTTGCAGTCAAAAGGATTTTCAGATATCTTAAGGGGACATCAGAGTATGGTTTGTGGTATCCTACAGGTAATCAGCTT
>JASDQU010311976.1:2602-13562 GCA_032191745.1 Picea mariana | reverse complement strand
ATTTGAAAAAATTTCATTTAGGTGTGCGCATCCCTTAGGTAAGTCGAGTTGACTCACCTAAGCGTGCCCTCCTTCCTTAGTCAAATCATTTGTTTAGTTTGGGCGCCCAAGCCTTTCCCACAACCTTTCATTAAACAATATGTTCTCTAACTTGTGTTACATGATGCCTTGGTTAAGCCCATCGGATTCTCATTTGACACCTCCATCCATCCAACAGACCCATCATGGGTGCACATGTCTCTTAGGTGAGTTAGGTTGACTCATTAATTTAATATCCCACGTAATGACTTTTTTGGTTTAATCTATTTCACCGGCCCTGTAAATACTGAGAATTTACTTTACCCCAAGTGTATTTATTACCCAACCTACCTTCTTACCACTTCCAAGCTCTGGTAAGGAATTGATAATGATATTTAATTAATAATGCACCTCACTTAATTATTCATAAGTAATTGTTATATATCTTTTTTTTTGTTTGTTAGTTTGTCCGTGACATGTGGGACTAACCTGTGACTAAGAAACCGCGACTCAGGGGCATCTAAGCTGTCAAAATCACCCGAGGATCGCACCTGGCTTGAGCCACACTAACCCTTAACATGGCTGTATTTTTTGTCCCCACAGGTTTTGAACCGTTGACTTTAACATCACGGAGCGCCTTAACTGCACACTCCATCATCGACTGTCCTACACCTCGAGGACTTAATAAAAAATAAAATAAAAAAGGACATGGGGGTGGGCTTTGATCCACTTATGTGTGCATGGGTCATGATACCATTTAATATAGTATCTATGGGTGCAACCACATGTTCAAACACTACCTCAAGGTGCCCCCATGGCTCCAGGTAAATCCCTCACGAGAATTGAACCTTGCCCAACGGTGAAAAACTCCTCGCTTTCCACCATTGGATCCAACCCCTTTGGGAAACTAATTATTATATATCACTGGGATTTAATTATACCATTAAATATATCGGCTCCTAAATATACCTTTTATCTCACGCATCCTTACCTTTCCACCTCCCGATATCGATACTCCGAGGAGGTTAAGTAATATTATATTATATATTGGTACCAACCCCTAAGACCGTAACTTAACACGTGCTCCAACATCAAGTGTCATTATCTCATCCCAGGCCCTGGGTATACAATCTCCACATGCACCTTCACGTCTCATTCTCTAGATATCTGATACCCGATGGGGTGTATTAATATTAAATTATATTTCCATATTGCCCCTCGCATGTATCGCTTACCAAGCATACCCTAGGTTCTCAATTCCCCGATATGCGATATTCCGTAGGGGTTAATATTATTGTTATATGTAAAAATTCTATTTTATAATATCTCCCTCGAGTATACCGTGTATTGTATGCACATTGGGTTCTCATTTCCCTGATATGCGATATTTCGGGGAGGTTTTAATATTATTAATATATATAAAGGTTGTATTCAGTATTATCTCCCCCTGGATATATCGTTTGTACCATGTTCAATCACTTCCCCAATTATCCAATAGGTGATACATTGATAGGGGAGTTCAAACTTTTTCTTGGAAATACAACTTCCCATGGTAAAATTTATGTTTTAACTAGGACTTATTGCCCACCACAAATTAAGGGATTCTTCCCTAAATTGTAGGAAATGTAGTGCCCTTCATAGCTACACTATATGAATATAATTTTACTTGTAAACCATATAAAAATGTCAAATTTGTTCTAAGGTACCAAATGTAAAATAATATGCAAAAACAAGGATATTCAACATATATCAATGGAACAACAAAATATTGAGAAGACAAATACCATAAATAGTACATTTATTCAAAGAAAACATTGTTCACTTGCCTCTTTGAGGGGGAAACCTTCAACCTAGCAGAGCTATATTACAATAATTCTCAATACAAAAATTTTCCATGCCTCCTACTCTCATTTATACTAATTCTATCTTCTAAAGAACAATCTAGAGGAAGATCTTTCTAGAAGTGAACACTTCTATTAGGTATTCTTACATTGAATTGTTCATGTTTATTAGATAGGAATTACTAACTAATGTTGGCCTGTATTGCATGGAAAATATATTATTCTATCTATGTGATGGGTTATGGAGGTTGTGTCCCTAACATTCCCTCCCCCTTGAAAAAGATCCTTGTCTTCAAGGCTTAAGTTGAGAAAATTGTTGCAGAATGGTAGTTGGCTCCTAGGTGGCATCTTTCAGTGGAGTATCCTTCCATTGAAATATAAATTCCTTAATGGTGTGTTGAGAGAGATGACACTCGTGTTGGTCAAATATGACTTGGGGATGCAACCAAATGGGACCTTATTCATCCAAATCTAGTAGACTGGTCTGGGTGTGACATTTGGTGCCAATCACTTTCTTCATGTATGAGACATGAAAAAATAAGATGTATCTTCGAGTGGTTGGTCAAGGATAACTAATATTCCACTGGCCCCATGCATTTGAGAATAGTATAAGGACCATAGAATTCGGGGGCTAGTTTCTGACACTACTGGAGTTTTAGTGAAGTCTTCTTGTATGATTGTAGATGGAGAAACACTTGGTCCCCTTCAACAAATTGACGTTCATAATGACCTTGGTCTTCCTGTTGCTTCATGCGGTTCTGAGCCATGACCAAATGTTCTTTGAGAGTATGGAGAAGGGTCATGCAGACTGTAAGAGTGTAGTTAACCTCCTGAACCTTAGAGACTCTTGGCATGCATGGGAGAAATGATGGTGGTTTATGTCTGTAGACTGCTTCAAATGGAGTCATGCGAGTGGAAATATGGTAAGAGGTGTTGTACCACCATTCAGCTAGGGGTAGCCACTAAACCCACTAATTTTGTCTTACATACGCAAAACACCTCAAATATGTTTCCAAATACTTGTTGACTGCTTCCATTTGGCCATCAGACTAGGGATGATATGTTGTGCTAAGATGTAATTGAGTTCCCTAGAGCTGAATAATTCCTGCCAAAAAATGATGGTAAAAGTTGGATCATGGTCAGAAACAATAGAATGAGGCATTCCATGGAGTTTGAAGATATTATCCATAAAACTTGAGCCACTGTGGATGTTGTGATGGGTGTTGAAGAGCACAAAAATGAGCATATTTGGAAACAAGATCGACTACGACCATGATGATGGAATTATCGTAGGATTTGGGTAATCCAACAATGAAATACATAGAAATATATGTCTAAATAGTTGGTGGAAGTGGAAGCAGGTGGAGTGTGTCAGGAGGTTTTATAGTCTCTCCCTTATTACACCGACAAGTATCACATTCAACCACAAAGGTGCGAATGTCTAGTTTCATACCATCCCAGAAGAAAGAATGTTTGACACGTTCATAAGTTTTGGTAAAACCTGAATGGTCGACAATAGGTGAAGCATGAAACTCATAGATCACCATGGATTTAAGGGCCGATGGTTTTCTTAAATATAGAGGACCTTTATAGAAAAACTCTTCATTGTGCCAAGAGTACCCTGGAGTAGCTTGGGGATCTTGTTGCAATTTTTGGATTAGGATGGAAATTTGGGTTCTTGCAACCATTCTTGGTGGAAATCTCGAAGCTAGTCAATGGCAATGAATGAGAAGGAAAAGAGGGACCCTCCTTCTTCATATTTTTTGGAAAGAGAATCAGCCACCACATTTTCTTCACCCTTCTTGTAAATGATCTCGTAGTCATATCCAAATAGCTTGGTCACCCATTTTTTTGCTCCGAGGAGGAAAGTCTTTGTTCTAGGAAGTAGTTGAGGCCTTGATGATCCAATTTAATTTGGAAGCATCGACCCAGTAGATAAGGGCACCAGAGATCCGCTACATGCAAAATAACCAACATTTCCTTTTCATAGATCGATTGGCCCAAATGTCGCTCCGAAAACTATTTCTAGGTGAAATCCAAAGGTCGTCCATCTTGCATAAGGACTACCCTGATTCCTCTCCCTCATGCATCACATTCCAGAACAAAGGTCTTGGTGAAGTAAGGTAGGGCCAATACATGAGTAGTGCACATAGCTTCTTTTAAGGCTTGGAAGGATTGGTCAATGACTGGAGTCCAATTGAAAACATTCTTTTTAAGGAGATATATTAGAGGAGTCACGGTTTTTCCATAATTATGAAAAAAATTGCGGTAATATCCTGTTAAACCCAGAAAACCACACAAAATTTTAAGATTTTTAGGGAGAGGCCAATTCTGCATAGCTTCAATTTTTTTAGGATCCACCCTCACACCATCCTTGCCAACAATATGACTTAGGTACTCAACCTTAGAGACACCAATAGTACGTTTAAACTAATTGAGGAAAATTTTGTTCTTGGAGAAGCAATGGAGAACTTGATGCACATGGGTGAGATGGGTTTGTCACGTTTTACTATAGATGAGAATATCATCAAATAATACTAACACAAAGTGATGGAGGAAAGGATGAAAAACATGATTCATGAGACTTTGAAAAGTGGAGGGGGCATTACAGAGACCAAAATGCATGACCAAGAACTCATAGTGGCCCTCATGAGTGTGGAATGCAGTCTTGGGAATGTCATCCTATTTCATATGTATCTAGTGGTATCCAAAACGAACGCCAAGTTTGGTAAAGTATTGAGCCCCATCGAGTTCATCCAAAAGGTCATCTATGACAAGAATGGGGAATTTGTCCTTGATGGTAAGTTTGTTGAGGGAATGAAAATCAGGACACATGCGCCATGTGCCTTCCTTCTTGAGGACCATGACAAGAGGGGAAGAATAGGGGCTAGTATTGGGATGGATAACACCCGCTTCTAACAATCTTGGATAATTTTCTCAATTTCATTTTTTGAGCAAAAGTATGATGATAAGAGTGCACATTTGGAGGAAGACTTCCCGATATTAAAGGAATGGAATGATCATGGTCATTGCAAGAGGGGGAAGGCCATAGGGAGTTTGGAAAACAATGTGATGTTGGGAAAGGATAGATTGAAGATCAGGGTGCACCGAGGGAGTCTCAACTGCTTGAATGGAATGGAGTTGGGCAATGATGCCAGTATGACATTTTTTCAGTAACCTTTCCATGCGGTGGGAACTGATGATCTCCGGTGAGTCTCATGTAATGTCTTGTAATTTATATTGTTGGCCTTCATGTTGGAATTGCATGGTTAAATCCTTAAAATCCATGATGATGGGGTTGAGAGTGAGCAACCATTCAACACCAAGCATAATGTCACAACCACCCATGTCAATAGAAAACATGTGAGATTTCAAGTTATACTGACCAATTTCTAGGAACACATTTTCACAATGCCCCCCATATTTCATGGAAACACCATTGGAAATCATGATTTAAAAATTGTTGACAGAACAATTGATTTCTTGGTCAATGTAGTGATGAATGAAATTATGAGTGTTGCCACTGTCAACTAAGATGATGACTTTCTAGTGCTTAATGTAACCAATCAATTTGAGGGTTTGAGGAGCAGAAAAACTAGTGAGAGCATGTGAAGAGATCACAGGGTCAACTTCGGGAGGATTAGAGGGCAGCATAAGATCATCTATTGGGGGTAGCATTGCCTTAGGTGAAACCTCAACATCTTCATCAGAAACATCCTCTGAAATGGCCATAATTTTTTTATGTTCTTTACACTTGTGCCCCATAAATTATTTCTCCTCACTATTATAGAAAAGACCCTTGAGTTGGCATTCAACCATTTATGCTTGTGTTAATTTTTGGACCTTGAGAGGAGTGGCTGGAGGGGAAATATTGGAGGGTGAGGGCAGGGAATAAAAGAAATTTTTTTGATCTGGGTAAAGATGACCTCTTGTGCCTCCTTGGTGCGTTTACTTGTTTCCAACCAAGTTTGGGGGCGAGGCATGCTGACATGGGATTGGATTTTATCCTTGAGGCCACTAATAAAGCATTGTTGGAAGAAGGCATCGATCATACCCTTCGTTTGGAAATCCAAGTGCTTAAAGGAAATGATAAAATCTTCCATTGTTCCTGACTGTTTCAACTTGGTCAAATGGCCTAAATGGTGGGTACCTATGTCAAAGAATTCATATAGCTCAACAAAAAATTGTGTCCAAGAAACATACCCTTAGCGTGCATTTCTATGCCATTTCCACCATTTCCATCATTCCAGATCCAAATAGAGAACATCATAATGACACTTGGTCAATTCATGAGTAATGCCATGCAGGGTAAAAGAGTGTTCCATTTGAGTGACCTAGGTGGTTGGATCTGAGCCATCAAATTTTTTCACCTCAACCCTCGGAAAACGGGGGTCCCAATTGGAATGAAAGTGCAAAGGATTGTAAGAGTTAGCACCTTCGACTTGGGGGTTTGGGCTAGAGGAGGAAGGACCTTGAGAGATGAATTGTTGGAAAGTGGATTTCAGTTCTACTATTTGGATAATGAGTTGGTCCTACATGTGGTCCATTTTAGCATGAATGGCAATAATGTCATTATTCATTTTTTTATTGGTTTCATCTTGGCGAGTGGGGGCCATTTGGAGATGAGTGGTGGGTCCACAAACAAAAAGGAAGATAAGTGATATATGCCACTACAATCAGGGAAATGAGAGGAAACTAATGGGATAAGTGGAAAGTAAGGGCATCGGGAAGGGTATGGGTCCACGAGGAAAAAATGCTTAAAATTATAGGTATCACAATGATCAGGGAGAAAAGAGGAATCCAATGGGATAGGTCTCAAATAAGGGTGTGGGCAGTACCCATACTCCTTTTTTTTTTCTTCTGTGGAGTTATACTCCGACCTGAATAATATTGCAGTGTCGAAATGCCTAAATTCTTAACAGAAAAAAATGTGCAGTAATTTGACAAGAATGCAATAGGAAAGGTTGCATGGCCAAAATATCATTTTTGGTCCTTTCCTTGTAAATTCCCCCCAAGTTAGGGTTTGCAGGGTGCCTATGGACAAGGGTTTTCCCTATGTTATAACTCTCTGATATACATGTAGGGTTGAACAATAGTACTCAGGTCATTATCTCAGGGTACCAACTAAGGAGGCTCAACCGTACCCTTAGTTGTACTACCTGATTACCCAGGTACTAGAGAGTATCTTCCTGAGTGTTGTTCTTAGTGACACTATAACATTTAGGAGGTCGATTGGTTTGAATATGGTTTGTTTCAGGAGACCTAGGGGACTGCCAATATATCTATCGGTACATGGGAGTGATGGATGTGTACAGATTTTGTCTGATGTGGTCTACTCGAGGGGTACCAACATGGGTTACAGAGGTTTCCAACAAGGGTGAAACTTTGGTTTCTAGGAAACCCCATGAAACCATATGTATTTCATGCATGTAGTCTTCCCCACCAAAGTTTTACCCATTGAACAATAGATCTATGTGCTTTAAAGACGCCGACAGTACACGTCTCTACCCTAGAATTTTTTTTACCTACAATTCCTACCGAGGAAGGTGCTCTTATACTACTTGTAAAGTACCAAATGTAATATAATATGCATAAACAAGAATATTTAGTAGATATCAATGGAACAACAAAATATTGAAAAGAGAAATACCGGAAATAATACCTTTATTCAAAGAAAGCAATGTTCACTTGCCTCTTTGAGGGGGCAACCTCCAGTAGAGGAGATATTTATTACAATAATTCTCAAGAAAAAAAATTATCATGCCTCCTACTCTTATTTATACTAATTCTATCTTCTAAAGAACAATATAGAGGAAGATCTTTCTAGAAGCAGAAGCTTCTATTGGGTCTTCTTACATTGACTTATTCATATTTATTGAATATGCCTTATTAACTAATGTATGCCTTTATTACATGGAAAATATGTTATTATATCTATGTGAGGGGTTAGGGAGGTTAGGTCCCTAACATTTGCCCTATTTTTCAAGACAAAATTCAAAATAAATGTTTATAAATTCCCAAATAAAATTCATGAGATTTGTATTTTTATTTCAATTAGGAAATTGTAGATTTATTTCCCATTCTTTTCTTAATATCTATTTTAAAATAATTTTTCCTCTTATTAATGTTTGGCCTATCCCCCTAAGTCCAAACAAAGGCCTGGAATTGTCTCTAACTCTAGTGCTTAGCATATTTTCCTAGGTCAACAAAGTGGCCAAGACCATTTGACCTGTCTTCAAGTTTCTATCAACAACTACATTTCCTTATTTTTAGGTTGTTCTATGAAGACAATCTTGGTCTAGTCTTCACTGCTAACACTTAGATTCTTATTGTCTTGTAAGTGAGATGAGATTTATTAGTAAGAAAATATTGAGTTGGCATAGATATGGAAGCCAACCTATTATAGCATTCTGATATCAATTTAATGAAAGTGCAGTCAACTATGCCTTCCAAGAGGGTCATAAGGCTTGATATTTAACCAGGGACAAGGCACCTCCCAAATCTGATCTATGACTTTAGTAATATAGGGTGTAGCATTCATAATACATAAAATCAAACATTCTCATCTTAAAATGCTCTGTGAAGACTTTAACATTGTAGTCTTCACTACTAACACATGAGACGTATTCATACAAATAGGTTGCAAATAACCAGCCAACACTATGTTCTTATTCAAAGTCACAAACAATTACTTACAACAACCTTTTAAAAAAAAGAGACAACCAGTAGGTAAAGTTATCAACACAACACTTTTCAGCTATAACACTCTCCCGAACATATGCATTTCTCAAGCTATCATTTAAAAAAAGACTGAATTCACACCGCTCAGAACACATTTTGCAATATTACCAAACTTAACATTTGCATAAATTAAACACATAAATACTTATATGAAAGCTAGAAAGTGTTGGAAATTGTTGAGGAGTGTGCCACTTTCCACCCAACCATAGCAACAACTGCACATGTTATCTATACAGCTGGACACCCCCTAGCTAGAGTATGATGTCATGAGAGTAAATTCTTTTACTCAACAAATGAGAAAAGATAAAGATTACTCTCCTTCATCTATAAGAACTTAGCAATCCAAGTCTTCAATAAACCAAGCAATAGGGATTTCTCTTGCCACAAATAACCACAATAGTTTCCATACACAACACAATGGAGGCATTTCACTGCCTAACAGTCCCTCAACACTCTCCCCTCTCAGTGCCTTCATTCTTGCTCATCCAATCACTGCAAATTTGTAGCCCCATTTATGAGCTTGATTTGAAGACAATTGCCAATTATTCTTGCACCCAAAAAACATGTTTCTTCACTTCTCTCTACTTTGCTAAGAACCAAAGGAGTTTCACACACCCTTCTCCACTTAGATTTGGTCCCCAGACCCAACCGTGAGTGTCATCTCCCCTCTACCTGCAATTTATTTCATTTTCTTGCCTTATGTAGAAAGATTTCATGGGTCAAATCCCACAATTCGTGGGTTAGATCATAAACTTCCAGATGGGTACTATGCCCATTCTCTCATTGATTTCTAAGAAGGACCACCCAACCACTAGCTTGACTGGTAAATAAATTTTATGGGAGAGAGAACAATTATGAGTTTGGAGATTTTAATTCAGCAGAGTACTGTTTGGGAGGGGTCATGTCAACAAGTAAGGGTTCCCCCTTACCATTCCCTCTCAATGCATCATAAGCTGCATAGGCAATCCCCTTCAACAATTATTCATAATTTTCTTTTTATATTAATAACATAAATATTTACATCACATCCTTTTTCAAAGGTTCGTCATCTTTCAAAATTTACACATAACAGGCCTATCAATAGTTTTGGGAAATAATAATAATTACATTTACAAACTGGAGGAAACAAGGGTATTACAATAAGCATCTCCCAAGGTAATAATAGTAGGAAAATGCTTCTTAGTCTATATTAAAGGTGAAATCCACTTCTATTCTTAAGCGCTTCATTATGCTCAATGTTGTGAATGTATCGTTGAGTTAATATACTATGAAATCCATTTGTATACTATTGCATAACTTGTTGTAGCAATGTTAGTGCCAATGTTATCATTTCATGTAAAAATAATCACAATGTTCAAGAAAGTAATAAATACCATGTTGTGCCTCAACAAACATTATCTATGTATTAATGACATGACCTTAAGCCTCACACTATTTATTTTGATATTCCCACTAGGTAGATGCAACTCTTAAAGTCATATATGTTACGTTTCCATTATGAGGTAAATTGTTTATCAATAAATATACCTTTATTTCTATAGCCAATAATCAAGGGATTTGGCATTGATATAATTTAACTCAAATGCTAGGAAATGCAAGTTGAGTTGTACTTTCAAGGGTGAGTCACTTTCAAATAAACTTGCATTCTTTGATGTTGAAGGAGAATAAACGAGATTCTCTGAAAGTAGTGAGAAAACTTATTATACATGTAGCCTCTTTGTCACTGTAAAGCTTCATCCAACACTCAATTTATCAATGCAAGAGGATTAGTGCTAACATGAACATTGTTGTTGGTTAGGCCCACCATATTAGAACATTCTAGACTAAAAACTGGAGGTTTATGGGAAACCCAATGCCTATGGTATCATATCCTCATTTTGGCATGCATCAACATGTGATGCATTGTTTCCTATGATCCATAATGTAGTGTCCCATTTCCTTTGACTAGTTGACATATTGGATCTTATTATTTGAGGGCATTTTGTTTAATGACTTGATTTATTGACATGTATTATGATAATCAAACTTAAACTGTTACTATTTTTTATTGGCTTTAATTGACGTAATGATATTTTTGAATTAGTTGTATTTTAATGCTTATATTATCAACATGGATGGATAAATTGTATAGTGATATGACGTAATTGATGACTGACGTAATTGATGGTGTCAATTTAAATGGCTATGATACATTTAAATTAACACATACATGTATTTTAAATGCATAAATTTTCATATACTACTGATGGTTTGTCTCTAATTCACCAAAGTACACAATTTATCATCATTTTCTAAGGTTGTGTTTGCCAAAATCTACAATGCTACCAACTTTCTCTCTGGGTGGAGAACATTGTTTTGCT
>JASDQU010311972.1:0-11629 GCA_032191745.1 Picea mariana | reverse complement strand
AAATGAAGAGACTCGTGAATGCAAGTAAATATTTTACTCTCGAGATAGCGAAATAGAAAAAAGAAGAGATATTTGATGCTTTATCAGGTTGTGATCCAGATCATAAACAAGAGTTGGTCAAAATCATATCTAACTACGATGAGTTATTTCAGGAACCTACAAGGTTGCATCCTAAGAGGGAGGTTGAACATGAAATCTATTTGCAGCAGGATGCTCCTCTTCCTAACATTGGTATGTATAGATCATCAGTACTAGAGAATGCAGAAATCAAGAAGCAAGTTCAGGAATTGCTAGATAAAGGAAGTATAAGGCCCAACTCCTCTCCGTGTGGATCTCCTATTGTATTAGTTTCGAAGAAAGTTGGTATGTGGAGGATGTGTATTGACTTTCGAGCACTGAACAAGATTACAGTAAAGAATCGTTATCCTCTTCCCATAATTGATGATTTACTGGACCAGTTAAAGAATGTTATTTTTTCACTAAGTTGGATTTGAGAAGTGGTTACCATCAAATCAGAATTGCAGAAAGTGACATATGGAAAATTACTTTCAAGACAAAGCAGGGGTTGTTTGAATGGTTAGTTATGCCATTTGGGTTATGCAATGCACCTGCGACATTTATGAGGGTAATGAATGATGTGTTAAGGCCTTACATAGATGATTTTGTTATTGTCTATTTAGATGATATATTGATCTTTAGTCGAAGATGGGAAGATCATATGATGCATGTCAAGACAATATTGAACTCTTGAAGAAGGAGAAGTTGTATGTAAATATGTCTAAATGTGAATTTGACAAAACTTCTATAGTATGTTTGGGATATATTGTAGGAAATGGTCAGTTAAAGATAGATCCTACAAAGCTGGAGGTCATCGTGAATTGGCCCAAGCCAATTACTGCTACAAAAGTCAAGAGCTTCTTAGGGGCAATACAATACTGGAGGAATTTCATTGCTAACTTCTCTTTTTTCGCAACTCCTCTACATGCATTAACAAGTGTTAAATAGGTCTTTCAATGGGGAGGCAAGTAGTAGAAAGCCTTCGAGACATTGAAGGAAAAGATAAGCACCACACCAATTTTGGCTCTGCTAGATCTACAACATCCATTTGAGATTCAAACCGATGTAAGCAGATATGCCATGGGAGCAGTCTTGATGCAACGTGGTAAACCTATATGTTATAATTATGAGACTTTTACTCAGGCTGTGATTAACTATCCAACATATGATAAGAAATTGTATGTGTTGGTACAAAGTGTGAAGAAATGGAAGCATTACTTAATGGGAAAGGAGACAATAATTTATACAGATCATCAACCATTACAATATTTGCAGTCATAGACCAAGCTACAACCGTCATGACATTTTAGGTGGATGGGTTTCTTATAGCATTTTCATTTGGTAATCAAGAATACGAAAGATATTCATAACAAGGTTGCAGATATGTTGTCAAGACCAATGATCAATGCATCTACAATATTAAGGTATAATCCCCTAGCTCATGAAAGTTATGCTGAACAATATACTAGGGATGATGATTTTAAAGACATATATATGTCTTTGATTCATGGCAATCAATAGTTAGATGATCATATGCATGACAATTTGTTATATCATCTTGGAAAGTTTTGTATACCCAGAGATGAAAGAGTAAATGTAATTAGAGAAGATCATACATATCTCATTTTTGGTCATTTAAGGGTTGGTAAGACAGTAGCACAGTTACAGAGATATTGTTATTGGCCTTAAATGAACGAGACAATTTCTAAGTATGTGAAAGGGTGTGTTATGAGTGCCACAAGTAAGCCCGACAACATAAAGTTTGGATTATATATGCCACTTCCAGTACCTTCTCAGCCATGGGAAAGTATCTCCATGGATTTTGTAGGGGGTTTGTTGATGTCTAGGACATGTCATGATTATTTGTATGTTGTTGTGGATAGATTCAGTAAGATGAGTATTTTAATTCCATGCAAGAAACAAGTCACAACTGAACAAACAACACAGATGTTCGTCACAAATGTATGGGTTCATTTTGGGCTGTCTACATCTATTATATCAGATCAAGAGTCTCGCTTTTTGAGAATTTTTTGGTCTCATTTATGGGAGCTGATGGAAACTGAGCTAAAGAAGAGCACAAATTTTCATCTGCAGACAGATGGACCAACATAGGTGGTAAACAAAACAATGATACATCTACTTCGAGGATACTGCAACAGACATCCTAAGTTATGGGATGAACAATTACCTTATGTACAACATGCTTGTAATCATGCCATGAATTCCTCTACTCATAAAAATCCTTTTGAAGTATGTTTGGGGTACTTTCCTAAATCACCTATGGAGTTTGTTTTTGAAGAAACAAGTAAAGAGGATGGACAAGATGATACAAATAAAGATAAAAGCTTCATTTAGAAGATCCAACAGGTACATCAAGTAGTACGTGAACAATTGGAAAAGAGCCAAGCCAAATGTAAGGCAAGGCATGACAAACATCGGGTTGATCATTAGTTCAAAATTGGTGATCAAGTTTGGTTATATATCAACAAGGATAGAATGAAAGGTGAAAGTAAAAAGCTAAGACCAATCCGATATGGTCCATTCAAGATTTTGGAAACCTGATGTCTCTTGTTTAGACCTACCAACTTACATGCAAATGTATTCAATGGTAAATGTTGAGAATTTGAAACTTTATGAGCCTCCTATGATTATGGATGAAGATGAAAGTATTCAAGTTCTGGCAGTGGATGATTTTTCTCCAAAATATTTAGATGAGCTACAATATGTTATTCTCGATAGAAGAATCAAGACCTCACAACAAGGTGGTGTGGAATATCTTCGAGTTGGTCTTAAAGGGGTAAAACCAAGTAAAGAAAAATGGATGGAGATCGAAAGGGTGAGGGAGATTTACCCTCACTTAGTTGTTGAGCAAACAAATTTTTAGTGGTCCAAAAGGCTTCTAATGGGGAGGAATGATCCAGGAGGATCCATGAATGCTAACAAAGGTCTAGGAGGATCCCAAACTCTCACAGAGGTCCAGAAGGATTCATAAATGCTCAAAATTTGACCATCTCAAATGTTCTCTAAAATGACATTAATGTGTAGATCTCAACGATAACTTTCCAAAGACGCAAAAATTGCCTCAAACAGAGTTCGCATGCAAACTATATGGCTGGTCAAAGTTTAGGTCAGACCAGGCAAAGGTCAAAAGTCAACAAGGTCAAAGGTGACACGTGTCACCAATGCAAGGGTCACATGTGGCACGACAGTATAGGAAGTTGGTGACATGGCATGTAAAGTTGGCAAGGTGATGTGTCATACCACGCATATAGGTGGACCAATCGTGTATTGACACACGACGTAGATAGACTAATGAGAGGTTGCCATGTGGCAATCTCCCATTGGCCTAATGGGTAAGATTGGTTAAAATTTTCTTGGAGCCTGGAAGATCGAACCCGGGTCTCCTGCCCACCAAACCAACAACCTAACCATTGCACCATCACATTGCTCCTTAACAGTATACGACACCACATAAATTTAAGTTTGTGTATTGTAATAGTTGGTGGAAAAAAGGGCGAGGGCCTAAGCCCTTGACCCATGGTTTATCAGAATTTCATGTAATCAAGTCCTTACATTTGCGGGGCTATAACTATATGCTATCGCATATATATCCACATGTCATATATATAACTTCGAAATTATATAACATCCAATGCATATGGTTATAACAAAATGTTATATATAGTGTGGTCGACGAGGTCTGACCCCACGATCCACTATATAATGTTCAAACGTTTTAACCAATTGTGCCAAGGGCACATTTTGTTACGGAAACCGCCAAACAAACATTCAAAGTGTGCCATGAAATTCAGACGAGAGGTTAGGGCCCATGCCCTATTTAATGGGTGCGTAGACCGAGACAAAGGATAGATAATCATTACAGAGTACAAATAGTCTCAAGGTTCGTGTCAGAGGTATCAAGACCTTTAGATCACACCATAATGCATGCCATGAGGTTCCGTCATGGAATTTTATGAACTTTATACTAATTTTTCTCAAAATTTCGCAAGGAATTCAATGCTGCACTATGTTTCTGAGTTTGACCAACATGTAAAAATGTCATTGTAAAACACAAACATTTGAGCATTAATAAAGAGGTCTCTATTGGAAGCGGACCCCAGAGACGTAGCCCAAATTGGATGAACTCTGTTATCAAACTTGTGTATGTGATTTAAATATTGTTGTTCTATTTTTTCTCAATTATATTGCAAGTTGTCTATCATTAAAGTGTATTGGATAGATAAGTTAATTCACATGTATTTTGCAACTAGTCAAGCGATCATTATTATTTCGAAGATCAAGTAGATGTTTATATGTATTAAAGATTAATTAGCATCTAAGGATTTTTCAAATCAAACCTCTTACCCATGAAACCTTATCACTCCACAACTTTAGGGGTAAGCTAAAGAACTTCATTCACAGGGGTTGTTTTGTGGTGGCCTCGGACCTTGAGTTGATACAAATCAATCAATCGAAGGTTCCAGGTTCAACTTGCTACCAACAAACCCCAAATACCTAGTCACCTCCTTTGGATCAAAACCTCTTATCTCGTCTCCTCTGATTATACCTCCAAACCCTTCATTGACCCTAACTGGTCCTAGTTTAGAAGATACAAATGTGTTTTCTTTTTTCCAAAGAGCTTAATGACTGGCATTTACTCCAATCTCCTCATAAGGCCTACCGCTTGTGACTACATTGCAACTTTTATCCAGATCTTTGATATGATGTCCCCTCTCTTTAGTACTCCCATTTTTTGTTTAGAGGGATGTGGCCTATGGTCACAAAGATCTCATCCCCTTCGCGCAAGTCTTTAAAATAATCTACCAACTGCTCTTCCTTAATGTCTTCACCAATTGTTCTATCYYGTGGAAGGTGAATTGTCTTGCCAAAATCCTTCAATTAAAGGCATGGTGGAAGGACATGAGCTCAAATTCAAATTCAATTTGGCTGATGGAGTGAATTCCAACTATAACAAAATCTTGCAAAATGATTTGCAAGTGGTGCAAAAKCACTAGTTGCAAAGAAAGATTGAGAGATTCGAAAGAGAGATTGGCTCAACTTTTCCCATCAAGTAGCCCCACKCTCTTTCAATGGCCTACAATGCCAAAACCCTCCCGTCATTATCTTTAGGTAATAAAAGAAGTTGGACCACCTTGTTTTCATAGTCCATTGAAATATCTTATTTTAATTCATTGACAACAACATCAAAYTTTTTTTTTTTATTGCGCTAAGAGGTGCTTTTTACAACGTAGTATGAGGGAGATGCGTAGTTYCTTCTATGCTCAACATGGAGTTGACAYGCGRTATTTAAAAAATATTAATAACCAAAAAAATATTGCAACGTTGACCATAAATAAAATAAAAAAATTCTTATTCTGTTGACARTTGCTTTCTACATCGGAGATGTATACTTCCTTAAGCACTTAACATCAAGTTGATAAGTGACATTTAAAAAAATATTAATAAAAAAAAGCACATCTCCCTGGATGTTAAGTGTTTAACATTAAGTCCCTCTAGGTGATTTTTTTTTTCAGATTGAACAAACTTGAGGAAAAGTTTGCACCTCGAGGGATTTGATCCCTCTCAGTACATGATAGATCCAGAGTTAAGATGGATCTACGCTGGTTCAACTAGTTGCCTTCACTCAACAAAATAAGGCCATCCTCAAATAACATAGTAGTTTATTTCTTTTCAAGATCCTCATAGTGAACACTTGATTTCTTCGACAACTACAATTTATATATCCATGCGTTATGAATCTACAACACTTGCCCATCAATAGGCCACATACACATTTACTCCAATTAAGCCCTTTTCACAAAATTCACAATGTTGAAGAGGTCGTGGGATCCATTCCCACGAAGTCTTACATGTATGACAAACATTTTAATAGACATTTAATACCAACTTCATTCGAAAAATTAAAAAAGAAAAAGTAAATTTGCAGGGCATTCGAAAAATCAAGAAAGATGAGGTAAATTTACAAGTCAATGGTATGATACCACCTTCCTCACTTGAAATGTTTAATATATAAGTGAATAAAATGAACTTATTTCTCCCCCAAAAAAATTAGAGTATACATATAGTTTCAATAGAATATCTGGAAAGAGTTATGAATTTAATAAAACTATATATTGATATTAAAAACACAAACCATATACCCCCGGATGGGGTGCTAGGGCCATCCACCTGGCGCACAGAGGAGGTGCGGAGGAGCCAGCAAGGCAGCGAGCCATGTGACCGGCTCGTGCCAACAACTGCTGCCACCCTCCCACATTAAATGGTCTTTACGTTGATAGCAGGGGCATTAACTCGGGCTCCTCCGACCTCTATTTCGCCTGTTGCAATGTCTTCTTCGTTTGTTTGCGTTACCATCCCGCGGCTCTGGCTTGGTTCTGTTCGCTTTCTCATGGTGATTGTGACCCCTCGCCTGCTTCAGGCCTTCCCCTTTGGTCTGGCAAACCATTCCCACTTACCGGGCCAAACCATGCCGCGACAACGAGGTAGACCGCGAAGGGGTTCTCCCTGGCATCCTCGACGGCCTCGCGCTTCGGCCTCTCCTCCTGGTTCGCCTTCAACTCTCTCCTCGCCGCTCTTGCTGCCTGAGATAACAATTCTCAATTCCTCCACTGGACCTGTCCCCCGCCTCGAGTGCCTAGCCTTAATTGAAACCAGGCCGAGCTCTTCACGTTGCCACCTCACCACTCCTTCAATCTCCAGGAACTCCATTCCTCCCCTTGTGCCGGGCATTGGTTCCTCAAAATCGCCCACGGGGATGCCATCTCATGTTCGGGGCGCCCGAAACAAGGCATCGACGTCCTCTAACTCAAAGCCGGATTTGCAGTGGCAAGAAAACTTCACCATCCTCTACGACTTGGTCTTCGAACTCCATCAGGGAGTGGAGGACCTCCATTTTCGGTTACAGCGTGTGGATGGGAGACTCTCAACCCTCCTCCAGCTTCTTTCCACTTACCAAGAAGCCTCTCCCGCGGCTTCAGAAGAAGCGCCATCCACAACAAGCGACAACGAGAACCTCAGGAAGCAGGGTGCAACAGAGGTCGTTGAGGAGCCGGTTCAGCAGGAGGTCAAGGAAGCGGTCAGGGCCACCGGTCAGCAGGCGCACATTCCGTTGGGAGACGCCGAGACAACTGCTAACAAGGATGCGTGCACCGGGGACGATGACATGCAATGGGCAACCCGAGGGACACCTGTTGAAGAGGAGCCGTGGCCAGGCTATCTGCCAGAGTATGTGCTCGACTATTTGCCAATTGTCTAACCCCTCAAGGGGTCTGTCCTTTTTTAATAGTTTCTCCTCTAGTAGCATCTTAGTCAGCTCAGCTTTGTGTTTTTTAAGACTGATAAAAACTCAGGTGTTAGACTCACCCAGTTGACTGAACTGGTTTCTCCTTTTGAAGCAGTTCAGTAACTACAATCAGGATGTTATTCATTTTTGTACTTATGGTCTGGTTTTTTGAAGACCCTTATATATAAAATTACTTACTTACAAAAAAAAACACAAACCATATATTTAATCTACTTACCATAATTAAGTTAATATAAATCAATTTTAAAATTAAAAAAAATCACATATACACATCAATGCCATCATACATGAGACACAAACACCATAATTAAGTTAATATAAATCAATTTTGAAATTTAAAAAAAATCACATATACACATCAATGCCATCATACATGAGACACAAACACCATAATTAAGTTAATATAAATCAATTTTGAAATTAAAAAAAAATCACATATACACATCAATGCCATCATACATGAGACACAAACACCTGTGTTTATTATATTGTAGTGAGAGAACTAAAGATTGACCGTGATGTTTTTTAAATCCTCTTTAATAAATCAAGGTTAAACCATGAATCTATAAGTTTTTTAGTGAAATCTTTTACGGCGAGGGAAATCCTACTACTGGTGGAACTACGTTTTAACCCGAGAAACCCTATTAAAATCAAAAGCAGGAGAAAGCAGCCGATCAGAGACTTGAATCGTTTAAAAGGTCATTGAGAGCAAATCCCCGAGACAAAGAGATGGGTTCGTCCAGCAGCGATGAAGATGGTGATGAAAACTGGAGAGCAGCTGTGAACAGTGTTGCAGTGGATTCTTCTGCCATTTTCAGAAACGGGTCTAATCAGAATGGTACTGGACATTCAAAATTAAGTGGCATTGATGGAGGGAAGGAAGGAAAGTCCAGCAATCTCAAGTCATGTCAGGCTCGAGTATGGTTTGTTTTATGTCCTTTCTCTTCTTTTTAATAGACTCAACTGTATATTGAACTCTGAGTATGCTGCCTCCTGGCTGTTTTTTTTTTTCTATTATTTACAGAGTCTGTTTGTTATAGTCGTGTGTATATCCAATAAGAATTGGGATGGCCCATTGAGTATCTTTGGGGTGAGTAGATGATGTTAAGGCCATCTAGACTCCCCCCCTCCTCTCCAGACAATCTAACAGGCCCTCTAGAACAATCCACAATGGCCATGAAGTTATAATAGTATTTCATGGCCTCTCTATTACAGCGGAATGTTGTCTTCCAGCGGGTGCTTCCAATGTGAACATCCCATGCCACGGTGAGGACGTGGGTGCCTAATAAACAACGAATCATGTTGGAGCCCTCCAGCTCGAAAAAAAATCATATTTGGTGATCATTTGATATAATACCTCCACCTTCCATTTGAGAACACCCAGTGTCAACAGTAGTTTGTATGGATTAACAAGATTACTGTTTATGTAATATGAATGATTTTGAATGTTATTGAATGGATGCTGTTAAAAATCTTTGAAGTGGTGTTAAATGGCTATGCAGATTTCAAGATATGCTGGCATTATTCCAAAACGTGGGTATGGCAGAACATGAGTGCCTCTAGGGCGAGATATTGCGTTGTCTAATCTTTAACGCATCAACAATCCTCGGAAATGGCTTGTTATGGTTGTCAATAAGCAGGGCACGGGCCAACCATGCCCTATAAAGACCTTTCATAGCATAAGAATACACCCATGCTTCACAAATAGTTGGGCACATGTAGACACGCTTTGACAGTTGAAGTTCATCATCTTACCGAAGCTGATATTGAATCCCTGGTTTTAATCATTTTTTCGGAGTTTTCAAGAGTCATAACCTCCTGAACTAGATGTTTCACTGTTTCTGGAATAGTTAAGATATCCATTTTCAAGTTGTTAGTCATCCCATTACTACATGTCTCTGATACAACCTATGATTTTATCCCCTCTGGTATATTCCATCCCATGTTGGCTTGTCATCAATATGATGCTCAAATTCTCTTATATTTCCACCATCCTTTATAAACATTTCCTCAGTTGTATATCTCTTTGTTTCTTACACCATGTAGTTTTTATTAATTCATGCAGTCAACAATTCTAATATTCAATTAGAGAGGATGTACGTGCATACAAAGGCAAAGGATGTGAGAATGATATAGCTTTATTCAGTCATGTTTTGTAATGTTCTTGACTTGGCTAGTCTAGGAAACTCTGCTAATGTGTGTGTAGGATTAATTGTTTACAGCATATAAATAAGCACTCCAATAATAATGGCGACAAAAGACAACAAAGCTTATATTAGGAAATCTTCGTGGAGTACAAATGCCGAATGCGGCTGAATAAAATGAATCACTCGGCTAGATCAATGACAAAAGGATCTTAGCCGAAATACAATAACAACTAAAACAATAATACCCGATACTCGAAGAATGCTGTGGAATGCAATGAATGAGATAAAGAACTGTTGCAGATATGCTAGCTCGTACGACAACTGCTGCAAGTCTGGAAAGTTCGCCCTGGTGGCTATACCACTCGGAAATGCCTGGAAACTGTCCCAAACAATGTGCCCTGCTCTGCCTCACAGTCCTGGTGACTGTCCGGACATCAATTGGTGTATCTGGTCCCTGGATGGATCCCCTTGGGGAAATGCGCCTCCTTTGGTTTGGAAAACTGCGCCTTAGTGATTCCACCGTCGGAATCGGCTGATGTGTGTCTCAAATTGATCGCCCAGGTCTATTGTGAAATGGGTTGGAAGGATTTCCCCGAATCTGAAATGATGATCGCTCGGGAACCCCGAATGCGTCCTCCCCAAGTGCTGCACTCCCAATGTCTGGAAAGTGCGCCCAAGATGATTCCTCCGCCGAAATCTAACGAGGAACCAGGCAAAAGATGCGCCTTGCCGTCCTCTCAACTAGGTCAGAGGGGAATCTTTGAACTCTCTCTGAAAGGGACAAGTCGATCCACTGAACCTCCTCAGAAGCTGCGCCCTCACCCTGAATAAGTGCGCCCTTGCTGCTGGAACCTGTGTAACTGCTGCTAAAGAATGATGGAAGACCTGTGTGATCTTCCCAGTGACTAGGGTGTGTCTTTCAACACCAAAATCAACCAACTCGTGTCTTCCTTCTGGAATCCATTGAACTATCTCTCCTGAGATGCGACTTTCTCCTCAATGACAAGTCAAAATCAGCATAATCCTCAATTAGGTCGTTGAACCTTCTCTTATAGCTGCCTGAAACCCTAATTCGCTGTTGACTTCTAATTTTAGCTCGTCTGTTCTATTTTTATCTCAAATTGGCTTAAAAGCGCTTTTAGCCACTTTTAGCTTAATGTCACTTTCCGAATATAACACCTTTGACTGGAGTGACCTCTAGTAACCTTGTTTACCCCTTTCTGGCCCTGGATATAGTCTAATGGGGCAGTTTAGACCATTAAGCCTCCTCTTTGGAGCTTCTATTTGGAAAGGGACATTACAGTCCTCCCTTCCCGAAATTGTGTTAAGTTTTGAGCTATTATTAGGTTTCTTTTCAATTTACTAGATAACAGTAGCATAAGTAGGATCATTGAGAGAAACACAATCACAAGATACACAACATATATCCTGGGAAACCCTCATGGGGGAGAAAACCCAACAAAAACTTCCTTAATATAGATAGCCAATACAATAAACCAAAACACTAGAGAATATCCAACACTAAGCAATGCGCCTCTCTCTTCCTTCTTCTCCCAACTGCAACTACCAAACTTGCGCACTTCATGAGAGAATAAGTGAGTGAGATAATGAGGCGCTGACGTCCTTTATTTATACAAACTGGCAGGTGCTGAAAAGGTGTCTCTTCACTCGGCAGTGCCGACTTGTCTTCTTAGTGGTTAAAACCACTTTAATTAGCCTGGGGGCAGACTTCTCAATTTGCATATTATATTTAGGGTTTGACCAATCCACAAAAGGGGATTTGGTCAATTACAATGCCCAACATGATCTTTTTATCCACAAAAGGGGATTGATCTAATGAATAATAACTCAATAATAAATAGAATACTCTTTGCAGTTACAATATTTCAACACTCCCCCTTAACAAGAAGGGTATTCTACAACATCATCATGAGAGAGAGAGGGCAGCAACATCAACAACATCTGGAACACTGACTGGCATATCTATAAATCATCGGAAGTTTTTCTCATCATCATCGTTTACAGCATGGAGTTGGAGTAACATCATCACCCTCATTAGCATGAGGCTAGAGTAACATCATCATCATCTTTTTTACCATGA
>JASDQU010311971.1:0-13562 GCA_032191745.1 Picea mariana | reverse complement strand
TCAATTATGTAATTTCAGTCTTATAACATATAATAACATCCTTGCAAGGCCTATAGTGTCAAATGCAAGTATAACACTCCCACAATTTACAATAGAACTAGTAGCCTTAAATATTAACAAGGCAACATTGTAGTATTCAACATAATTCCTAAAATCTCTCTACTAATTCTATGTGCACTTGATAGTAAAACGATTATTCACTGCAACATATTGGTCATTGTTGGGCCATTAATCACTGACTTAACAAACTCTGTAACATGTTGGAGAGCAATGTGGATTCTCTTTCATCATACTACCCATGTTTTAAATTTTTATGAACCTCATGGTTAATAGTCATTCAATCATCTACCTTTTATGCTCCATACAAATAAAAAATGACTTAGTCTACACACTAGCTCATTCCTTTAGTTGAAATTTCCACAATCTACACATCGACTCATTCCTTTAGTCGAAATTCCCACATCCAATCCCTCTATCTCTCCACTCTTTTTCCAATGATTTTGAACTCAACCATCAATTCCAATTTTGAGGAATTGAAACTAATTGTGTCAAATTAAAATCTCACCTTGATCTCTTTTTCATTTCCTACTACAATATTTGAGTATCCTTCCACTTTAATAATGGAACATTCTTTTGCTACAAGGACTACAAATTTGTCACACAAACCCAATTTTGGCTTCCAACTAATAATCGATATCCACGTGCATGTTATGGATCCTCTAAGTGCATTCTATTTTTCTCCCCCATGCTCAATTACCTCCCACAGTTTATAATAGAACTAGTAGCCTTAAATCTTAGCAAGGAGACATTGTAATATTTAACAAAATTCGTAAAAGATCTCTACTAATTCTATGCGCACTAGATAGAAAATAGATTAAATGCTACCACATATTGGTCATTGTTGGGTCACTAACCACTAACTTAATGGAGTCCATCGTATGTTGGAAAACAATGTGGATGCTCCTGCATCATACTCCCCATATTAATTTATTTTTTATGAATCTCATGGTTCATAGGCATTCAATCATACACCTTGTTATGATTTCTCTATCAATAAGAAAATGACTTTGTCTGCACACTTGTTCATTCCTTTAGTTGAAATTTCCATAGTGTACACACTAGCTCATTCCTTTAGTTGAAATTTTCACAGTCGATTGCTTTGTCTCTTCACTCTTTTTCCAATGCTCTTGAACTCAACTATCACTTCCAATTCCAAGGAATTGAAATCAATCATGTCAAGGTAAAATCTCACCTTGATCACTGTTTCATTCTTTGCAACAACTTTCGAGTATCCTTCCACATTAATAATGGAATTTTGTTTTGTTACAATCTTCATTGTTAGCAAAATCATTATCGTAAATACTCTTATGCTTTCTCATTATGATCAACCAAATTTACTACAATGTTCGTTGACATCAAATTCATTTATTCATTTGATGAACAATACCATTGTTAAATGGAATCATTCTCCAATTTATTCATATAATAGCTCCCTTTGCTTCAATTTCATTATGGACAATTACAATCATCTTATTGCTTTTGCTACAAAGCGTTCTTGGTGAATGTCGACCACTAACTAGTGTGTATGCTAGTATATGCTCTACATAATGAATTTATTTTATTGTGTTCACGAGAATACTCACATTCCATTTCTTCTCATTTCTATCTTCAAGCAATAAGGGAGTAAGCATCATTGCAACAAGCCTCAAATTGAGCACAACCTATTAATGTTTATACATGCAATCTATTGCATGCTCATCCTTCTTGAATTACTTTGTCTCACCATGTCTTATGGGAGTATTTTGTTCATTTGTTCCGAACTTATTCACCACTTCTTTAGGCCTACAACAAAATGGAGCCTCTCCTTCCTCTTCACTTTCATCTACATGATGCATAGAACCAACCCTATTGTAATATGCAACTTCATCTTAGCGTCACGAGGCATGCAATAAATTGCATCCTTGTCATCTTTTTCACACTCCACCATTGTTTTGATGACCTTTTCTGGGATGCGATAAGTAGCATACTTCAAATTTTCTTCATGCACACACTTGATTACATGCGTATTTGCCATCGATCCCTTAGCACTTTTCCTAAAGGGCATCATTCTCTTCATGTAGTAGTTAACTACTTTTTCTCTTTCATACTCTTCTTCAACCGAGACATCTTTTGCAATCTTCTTCTCTTCATTTCTCTATGTTTCTCCATCCAATACTCTTATTCTCCTTCTCAAAACTTGGATCTTTTCTTTTGTATGTTGTTTTTCTTCCCATTCTTCCCGCTTCTTGATTATTTTCTTTATGTCTTATATTTACCCCCTTAATCACCTTATTTCCTTTGGACTCGATCTCTTTTTTCTTCGTGCCATTCTTTTTTATATCAACTTCAATGTAACTTTAGTAAGCCAATCACTCTTTGGCTCAATGACTCACACTCGCTAAAGTTGTTCTCAATATGGATTTTTGTACCCAATACATTACCCATAGGTAACAACAATGCACCTTTGTTCAATCTCATGCTTTTCCGAGAATGAGATGAATCTTTTTTTATCTCACGTGAAGTTCTTTTTGACAATTAAGTCTTCATATCAATAGATGAATCTCTAGTTGCCAACTTGTGACAATGGTTCTCCTCTTCGGGTGATCTTCTTCTATAAAGATGGAGTTTATCTGATATCAAAATTGATGTAGACCAATTTCCTGCTATAGACCAAATCTAAAGCAAACTTTTGACACCCAAGACTTGCAAGTAGATTTAAGCATACCATAAAAGAATGGGGTAGAATATGCAGAGTTACTCTACTCTTGTAAACCCTTATAAAATAAATGGACAGAAGGTGTTGACAACTTGGGACAAAAGAAATCCATACGTAGGAAAACTGCCCATCGACAAAAGTTGGAAAACTTCGATTTATTTCATTATATCTAAAACCAAATATAAAAGTCTCCCCATTCCACAAAACTGAAAAATAGGCCCACCAATGGATTCCAACTTATAATCAATGCCCATGGGGCCCATGCTATGGATTCTTTGAACACATTCTATTTCTGTCCACAAGCTCAATTACATCCCACGATTTATAACAAAACTAGTAGCCTTACAACTTAACAAGGTGACACTGCAATGTTCAACATAATTCCTAAAATATTTCTACCAATTCTTTGTGTAGTTGATAACAAATAGATCAAAAGATGCCATGTATTAGTCATTGTTGGGCCATTGATAAATGACTTATTAGAGTTCGTAAATTGATGGAGAAAAACATGGACGCTCTTGCATCATAGACTTAAGGCCTTTTTACATCTCCTTTGCCATTTAGGAAAATCAATGGAGACCCTCTTTACCAATCTTTAAGCCCTCTACCAATCTCCATCTACAAGGAAATTTATGACATCTCTGTCTAAAGAAAAAATCATCACATCTTCATATAAGGAAAACTTAAATGAGTATCAATAATATGAGTACCTTGTCAAATATTAATATTTTACATTTTTCATATATATATAGAAAATTAAAATGAGTATCAATAATATGAATACCTTGTTAAACACTTAGATTTAGTTTGAATAACAATTAATATCCATAGGTTAAAAAGTTTCATTCTTTCTCGATGTTGTTCCAAAATAAGTACCAAACCAATTCCTTTCCAAATACCTTATTTAGTTGTTTGATTAAGCATCCATGCCAATAAATAGAAACGTTATAAAACTACTTCCCTCCTTATTTATTAGAACCACCCCTTACTATGTGTAAAAATATTTCCTTGAAGATTCAACACACACGGAGTGAAATTAGATTCACATTTTCAAATCTTAATGGATTATAAAACGTCAAATCACATCATAATTCACTTTTACCAAAGTAAAACAACTCATATTTACATAGTAATACTCTTAGGTTCATTACTCCAATATCTAAACTATTAAAAATGTAAAATGTGAAAACTATATCATACATTTGGAAAATGTTAAAATTGGCGAGTACATAGTCATAGACTTGTTGAGCATGGATAACATGCTTGTGATTAGTGTTAATTGAGCTGACATGATATTACTTAGCATTCATTTTGTAGCGTACTTCCAATATCCAAAAGGGTTGCACATCAACCATACAGTTACATGCCACTTGCCAAGCACATTGATTTATGAGTTTCTAACACTTGTAGATCACTATAACAGGATCATGCAATTGAAAATTCAACTTTTAGGCATGTGTTTCAATAACATCTTTCTTGTATATTGTGGGTGCAACTTTTAACATGTACCCACCGCCATTTTGCATTATGTAACCACGTCTGAGTATGCGTTTTTACTCCACACATGATGATGCTAGAATTGTGACAACAATGAGCATTTAGTGTCCCTTGGGTACTATTTTGTATAAATATTAGGTCAACCCTGTTAAATAAAAAGGGTGAAAATCAAGTGAGTCTCTGCTTTAATAGATGTATTTCACTGCACTAAAAATCATTGTAGAATGGTGTCATGTGATTGTTGTCCTTTTTAGATTCTGGACAATTTTATTATGCTTATTATTTTAGAGCATAATAACAATATAGTAGTTGCACTATTTGGTGTTGTTCTCACACCACCAAACTTTGTTGCATTTGGGTTCTACTATCTATGTCATTATGGTCAATCTTTTTCTTAT
Organism: Picea mariana; assembly: GCA_032191745.1. NCBI lineage: Eukaryota > Viridiplantae > Streptophyta > Pinopsida > Pinales > Pinaceae > Picea > Picea mariana. The sequence goes on along the minus strand of JASDQU010311971.1, from coordinate 8,912 downwards.
AGAACCATAATACAATGGAACCAGTAATGGCTTAAAACACCTAATTGTCATATAAAGCTACCTAGTGGTAACTTGGGTTATGATTGATACATTCAAAATTTACATTTTAAATGACATTTTATGAGGATTCACTCTCCCTTGGTGGCAACAAATGGCCCTTTTTTCAAAGAATTTCATCGAGGTCGAAGCTAAATTCATCTAAGAATTATAGTGCTTTAGGCTGCCTCATGAATGTTGTAATGACCTAGGGTCTTTTTTTTATACTTAGCAACTAATGTCACTCATCCTATTTAGCCACCCACTCCTATTTGAGTTTAACATGCTCATCAAACCATCAAACATCTTTGCCAACTTTGGCACATAATCAAAATCACCATAGTTACCAATCCGACCCAAAGGCATGTCATCGCATGTCATATCATTATTATCCACTACAACCATATCCTTTGTTATCAATCGGAATGAACTTCCTCATAAAGTTCATTCATTTGACATTGGTGATTTGTGGACATAGTATGTGGTGAAGTCAACATTACAAAGTTCAACATTTGGCATTGGAGGTTCATGAGTGTTATCATACTTGGCACATGGTCATAGAACTTCATTAATTAGATTTGAGGATGGGACATGAGTTTCTTGCAGGGAGTTTAGAAGCATACATTCAAATAACATTACACACCTCCCAATGCATGGTTCAATAGGTTTACAGGATAGACATGTTACATGTACACATTTCCATGCTTTCTTTTGTAGTTACAACTCTTGGCATAGGCATGGGAGGTTGACGACTCCCAAAGGGTACGATCAAATTTCCTAGACTCTCTTTTTGAGTCACTTTTCATTTTTAGAAAGTTCATATTTTTGAGAATTGATCACACTTTGAGTGCCATTTATGGAAAGCAACATGGATGCCGATTTTGGTGATGATCAAAGAACATGTGCTTTTGTGATTTTTGTGCTTTTTTTCTTTTTCCATATTGGTCATCACATATTTGGAAATCCTTTTGAAAGATGTTCTTGAGGTTCATTGTTGGTGGCACTTAGACAAAGCTAGGGTTGCAACCAAACTTGGTCAAAGTTTGGTTCAAATTCTACGTAATAGTATTTTTAGAAAGATATTTTTGCGTACTCAATATTGAGGACAATGTACGGTTCAAATTTTATGTTAATCCGACATTGTTGATTTTTGGCTAAAATTAGGTTTTTGATAGTTTAGGATTTTGGCTGTTTTTTTGGATACCCATTACAATGCACAACTTGAGTTTCAAGTTTCATTTCATTTTGGGTATCTTTAACATTTGGTTAAAGTCAAGATTTATGTATCTTCTAGGAGTTGTAGTGGTCTAATGTCACGTGCCATGTCATAAGAGTCAAGTTTAGTTGCTATTGTTGGAGATTCCACCTCATTCATGCACATGTTTTGGCTTGGAGAGTATAGAACCCTACCTTGGTTTGCCATCCAACTTCAGTTGGTGCCACTTGTACCAACATCTCACTTTAGCACATGCATGTTGAGCTTGGATGAGGGAAAATCACTTTATGTGGTCACCAAATGATTATTCTGCACGTGTTATTTTGGGGCGAGCCCACTCTCTAACCTAAAAGAAAGAGTGATATTGCTAGTACCATACCAATCCACAATATACTAGACCATAATATACTCATTTAAGAGCTCAAACATGTCATTTATGGGAATTGAACCTGGGTGGGGAGGTTAAAAACCATTTCTCCCAACCACCTGAGCTAGACCCAATTGATAGGACCAGATTTAGAGTTTTGAGTAATTATAGCTGCTATGGGAATTGAACTTGGGTGGGGAGGCTAAAAACCGTTGTTCCCAACCACTAAAGTTAGACCCAAATGACAACAAAAAATAAAGCTATTAATAACATAATTTAAAAAAAATAGATTTAGAATTTTGATTAATTACCCTGAAGCTTTTTTTTAGAGGGAGGTTCCTCCCGAGGCTTCGTAGTCTATCCAAAGTGTATAAGAACTTTCCATTTGTTACCATATGTTCATCGAAAATCAACGAATCATTTATTTCCACGTGTCTTATCCTTCACTGATTTCAGGTGACAACTTCCAAGCTTCTTCTTCATCTCAGTCTTCCCTTTGTTTCTAGAATCGATTCTAGTCCTTATTCATTTCTATTTGCACTACGCAACTGATATGTGGCTTCCTCACATGGAGATTCATGTGTAGAATCCGGTGCCACATTGTGTCTAGATCTAAGTAGGAAGGAATAAGTTAGGATCATTATGTAGGTCGGGCTCTGCAAAGGATCCAAAGACACACTCAAAACCCTTGTAAAAACACCATCTCAGAGTTAGAAGTCTTATTCTATTCTATATATTATTGGTTGTGTGTTGATGGAAACTAATCTCCTCAGTCAAAACTTGCTTGTACATGGATCTCTCGAAATTTCTTGCAAGTTTTCCACCATGAATTTCTTGCACTGCTTTTCGTTTCTTGTTTACACAGTCTTGACAAAGGGTTGTACGAGTCTATTTTACTTGGAAAACATGATGAATACTCAGGGATGTACAGTTCTCTTGCATGATTATTTACTTTTCTTTCAGAAATTGGAATTTTGAGATTGTAATTTGATAACATTGTAGGAGACGTCTGAAACTTGAAGGCGCTAGATGGACTGCCATGGAATTTTCCAAAATACAACCTTGAATTGAGCACATATATGGTATACAAATACATATAATAATATCTCTCTTTTTTTCAGCATTTCATTTACACTTTCTGTAAGGAAGAAATCTGATCTCTCTAATTCCCACCAAGACTTTACAAAGGTGTACGCAATTTCTTTGGCTAAACACAAGAAGATGAAGTTGCAATTTGAGTACCTTCATATTGAATGACATTATGCTAAGCATTTGTTCACAACAACTTTGGAGACATCATTGCAGAGGTCAATTTCATGTTCATTCATTTCCCCGTGACTTATATTTCTTGTATGTTCTGACTTTATTTTTTAATTTGTTAATGCAAAGCAGTGTTGTGAAAGTATTTTTATTTTGCAGGTGTAGCCAAAGCAGGTGAGATCAAGAGTGTCTCTTAGAGGAGATGTGTTTAGTATGATAGTGTCCCGAAGTTATGACCAAACATTTTTTATGGGTTTTATTATCGTACTTGATCAAATTATTCCATCTGATTAATAGGGTGTCCATTCCATGCAATGTCAGAATGGAATATAGAGGATGAAATAGGTTCTAGGTCGTCCTCCTCTTGGTTTTGGTATTTTTTTTGGAATCGATAAATCCACTGATGGAAATAACATGTAGAAGAGAATTGGACATAACTAGTATCGAGGGTTGTGGACATTTCACCAATGGCCACCCACTTACCTTGTCAGTCAAAAATGATGTGGGACGCATGCAGGGACACTCACACATACGGTTCTTAGGGAGAAAATACCAATGCCCATCAATTCCTTTTGTTGGTCCTGAATGTGCTTACCGAGAACGACTCCTTGATTGTTAAGAATGGAGGCGCTCGATCAAATATCCAATCTATCACCACATGCGTATTGTCAATATGCAGTTATGAATAATCTAGCCAAAGTGATAGGAATTAGATCGAATCTTGCATCTCCCAATACCAACCAATTTTTGGTAGCTCAAAAGACACTGAATTATTTCCTCGATATCCCTATCTATGGTTGATTGAGCAACTAAAAGTTCCTCCCTTTGGTCGTGGATCTTATAGAGCAGTGTGAAGGAATCCCATATGAATTGTCTCAATCCTATCTCATTCTTTCATTCTGGATAACATTCCATCCATCTCACTTGGAGATCATGACATTAAGGACACTAAGACAAGTGTTCCACCTTCCAACCACTCAGATGGGTCAAATAACTAATATGATAGGCTCATAGGTGTTATGTCTTAAGGATGTTAATAGTTCAATCTGGTTCTCATAATGACTTTGAAATTGGAAATGGCATCCAAGTTTGTCCCCACCTTTTACATTGCCCTTCCCATTCTAGCTAATGGAGTCCCACATCGATCACAATTGTTGGAAAGTTAGTTGTCATTGATGTAAACTCTATATGAACTCTAGACACATTGATTTCAACCCTATTCAACCCTAGAAGAAGCCTTGGAAAGATGGCTAAGTGGTTGAGAAGCTCCATAGGTGTGGTCATGAATCCCAAAGTTGTTTGAGGAATAAGGACATGAAGGATAGTGTAAATGTAGGTAACTCACTAATAGATGGATAGTCCTTTCCATGCCATTTCCAACGATAGGTGGTACGTCACATGGTTCCTCACGATTGAGGAGTTATGCCCTCTTGAAGTTGGAAGCCCTGAAGATTGGTTAAGAAGCCCCTAAACATTTACACGTCATTAATTAAAGGGAAAAGTGGTTGTAACAAGAAAGTACAAGAATCCCTAAAGTTAAGGAAAGGAGTTACTTGGAAAAGTATAAATACACATTAAGAACCTCTCATTTAGATCATCCATTCAAGTGATTTTTTGTGAATGAATCTAGCCTAAGTGGGTCTACACTTGTGCTAGGAAGATTGGCGAAGTTCAACAAAGGGAAATACTGCAAGAGATAAGTGTATAGATGTTTTCTAAAGTCACAATGGAGCAAGTAGAGGACATCTGTGGGTCACAATGGAGCAAGTAGTGGATATCCGTGTGTCATAGTGGAGCAAGTAGCGGAAATTCACGGGTCATAGTGGAGCAAGTAGTAGATGCTTTTGAAAAATCTTGAAGAAGGTGCCATCTGGTTGATTTTGAAGTTGAGAAAGGTATGGTGATCAAATATTTGATACATTAGGGTTTCCTCATGATGAAAGGTATGCCTTCTATGTGTTTTGATGTTCATATCTTGGTAGTTATGGCATATGTTTAAGGCATGTCTTGGAGGCCTTTTGGTACATGGTTACATATAGTGAAGTTCATGTCTTGATTATATTGTTACATGCTTGAGACCATAAAAATTTTTAGGGGCGAAATTAGGGGTATGAAATTTTGATTGGGTGAATTATTTATATAGAAGGATATAAAAGGATTTGAGTATACATAGCCCCAAATTTATTTAAATTTTTTTATATTAAAACTCTTCACCCACTATTATTTGTGAGAGGAGAGTAGGGAAATCTATTTTTGCCCCGTCAAATTTGAACTGGATCCTCCCTTCACTCTAATTTTCTAATAATTGGAATTTCTCAAAGGTATTTCGCCCTGGTTTTTGGAAATGGGAATTTTTCGGAGGTATTTCGCCCTTATTGTATGGAAGCTACAATTTTTTTGAAGGTTTTTTTCCCTTGTGTTATGGGAATGGCAATGGCAATTATTTGGTAGCAGCCCAATTCAATATGCAATTTTTTTTTCTATAATGCTTATGCTCTTGAGATAACCTGCTAATGGAGAGAGCCGATGATGGTGCATCTTTAATGGATTTGATTAGAGAAGTCTGAAATGACCATGATTGCGTCGACTTCTACTGATTCAACTATAGAGTTCAACGGTAGGGTTCATTGCAACAGTTTATTGGAGAAACACTTCCATATATCCGTGTTGACATTCCTATCGATTCAACTGCAGGGTTCATCGCGACTGTTTATTTGAGAAAGACTGCCATATATCCATGCTATAATTCCTATTATTATTGTATCTCGACCATTGGGGTTTCTTCCCGAAAAAGATATTTTAAAACATATATTCTATTACTTTAGTGATGCTACAATGGTGGATTTGTTGAGACCATCACTAGAGGAAGCATTTGTCATTCAGAATCAAGAGGTCTGTTCTCTTTTTAATTTTTAATTTAGATTTCTTATGTATATGAATATTTTATCTAAATTCTTCAATATTGTGGTTTGAAGGCCAAATTGATTGGAGGCTTTAATATATGGGTATATATGTGTCTACTGTATTTCGATTGCATCATTGATACCCAAAATGATCTGTCATTAGATAATTATGGGTCTAAGATTTGAGATGGTTTCTAACTTGCCTTACCTATTTTAAGACAATTGAGATGTCTCTGTTGTAGTTCAAAAGGGTACTTGATAATTCTTGGTTGCTTTCTCTCACAAAGAGTGTTATAAGCTTGAGGCTTGAGAATCCCTAGCCAAAAGTATTGAGTATCAACTTGATAGTATTGAGTATCAACTTGATTGTGCTTAATAAAATATTTTTGATGATCTTTGATTCATATAGGGATCATCATATGCTTCATTTGACTTTGTGATACTAGGGATGGAAAATTTCATGAATCTTGTGAATTAACCAAGCAATAATTACTTGACCCATTCTTTACCTAGGTTGTGGTTTGTTTTTCCTCACTTGTTCTAGTTGCAAAATTGTCTGCTTGTTTGGTATTGTTCATCTAACAAATGAATCAAACAATTTAAGTTGATTTTCTTTTGCAATGGAATATATGTTAGTATATGTTGATAACCTTTGTCTTTAATCCAATAGTGTTATTCTCCGCCTCATTACACTGTCTTTGTCCTCCCCCTTTCCATTATACTGGCTTCTTGTATGAATCATCATTTGATTTGGTAGCGAACCCTTTTTGTGGATTCTTCTGAAGTGTTAGCGCTCTGTAATTTGCCCAAGGCTGAAAGACAATCACAGAGGCAACATCAGAACCGCTTCGAGTCTCGGATCTAGCCCTTCGAGACTCAAAGAGGGATCTCTCTGTGTAATATAGCTTTGTTTGCAGAAATATTAGGCTAGCTATGAAGAACAAGGGTTTGTTGTAAAAAGGGTTTATAAATTGGTTGAGACAGTTCACACATCCATTGGGTTATGGGGTCTGAAATTAATAAAATCCGAGATACAACCAGAAACGCTGAAGAAATCCTTCACAAGGCGAGATAACACACTCACTGGATCTTTAATAGTTTAAATGATGATCAGAAGAAAAGAGAAGGAAATAACTCCAACCAACAAGCACTTAAGAATCTCTTGATTGAAGATATTTAGAGGATGAACATTCAAATCTCTAGAATCGAAAACAGGGTATCGGAGATAAATCCTGAGACATAACGCTATTCATAAAGATTAGATTAAGAAAACAAAGTGGTTATAGAGCGAGAAAACATTCAACTGAGAAAATCACATCACCAGTAAACATGCACAGGAATCTTGTAAAGTGCCTCTTTCATTAATGGCAGATCTGTTCAAAAATGTTACAGCTCGATAGCCACAGGGCGTGAAGATCCAACCCTTTTACACTAAAATCATCTCAATAAATAGTATAGGTCTCCTCCATAATTTCCGAGAGTCAGTTCAACTGCCTCGGCCCAAAATAGCCACCACTCCCAGAAAATTCAGAGTTTTATGCCATAAAAAATGGACCGTTTTTCTGCAAAACAGGGGTCCATTCATACGTGATTCTCTCTTCAAATATGACACCTGGGAGAAAACTGAAAGAGGTTATTGTATATGGAAATGTGTTGGCCAAAAACCTCTCTCGGTTTCGCAAAATTCGTCCCCAGCTGGCCGTGACAGCTCTTGAAAAATCGGGACTGAAACGGAAAATGACAAATCTGGAAAAATAGGCCTCGAAGATGCTTTCGACTCTCTCTTCTCGTGATACCGTTGGAAAAACTGGGAGATTTTTTTGTTCCTCATCCTGTGCTGACCAAAAACCTCTCTCGGATTTCTAAAATCCGCCTTCGTTTGCTCAGAATATGACCTGGAAGGTGACGTGGTAAATTAGGCAAAAAATGGTAAACTTGGGCAAAAATGGTTTTTTGGCGGGAAAAAATTCTGGACCCCCCCCCCTCGTTAAACATAGACTGCCCGAGGGGGTCCGGAATTGAACCTGGGCCGTGGATCTTAGTGATCGAATCCGGGCCGTTTGAATTTGCATGGGTTTTTAATTTAAATTCTGGACCCCCCCCTTCGTTAAATTACGGAAGGTGGGGGGGCCTCCGGAATTATTCCTGCGCGTTGATTGTTCTCGTGGTAAGTGGATAAGGGGGTACGGGGTATAAAATATGCATGGAGTTTATGTGTAGGCGGGAGTGTAAGTGGGGATAATGGGGAGTGGCGTGAAGGGGAGTTGGGTAGTGGGATATGACATGGGAGTGATGTAGGGGATGGGGAGTGAGTGGATGGTGAGGTAGTGAGGTGGGGTAGTGACGTAGGGGTAGTGGATAGGCTTAGGACTTAGGTTTTAATGTTTTTAAATTTTTAAATTTTATTTTATTTGTTATTTATTACGTGTGTTTTTATGTTATGTTTTTTTTTGGTTTTATTTGTTTGTTTTTCGTATTATATAATATATTTACTTTATTTAATATAGTTATTACTTTTTGTTTTATTTATTTTGTATTATGTTTTTATAATTGTTTTTTACATGTATTTTTTATTTTTTTTAATTGTTTTTTGCTTTTTTAATGTTTTTGTATATTATTTTATGATTATTAAATAGTTTTATTTAATTAAACTAATCTTAGTTACTAACTAACTGTTAACATAGTTTTTTAACTAACTTAATAATTAATTAATTAACAATTAATTAATAATTAATCAATTATTAAATAGTCATTTATTAATCAAATTTAATCTAGCTTAACTTTATTAAAACTTTTTGTTCATTCTAAGTCCATTTATGCAGGGATGAAAGGCGGGATAAGTAGTCGATGGGGCCACAGGACAAGGGAGTGTGGGCGCCTTGTGTATGAAGGATGCAGCAGGGTGATGGAGAAATGAGCGACAAGAATGGAGGGAGGAAACAGAATCACCTGAGCCAGACTTCATCATCACGAGGGAGATGCCAAATCAGCAGTCGAAGTATCGAATCGCCTATAATTATAGGACCCTAACAGGTGGCTCCATCTGGTGATGGCAGCTTCTTTCAGGAGGTGTCAAGAACCACAGACTTCTGAACATGCAGACCAGAGCTTTATCCATTGGGCTGATCCC